>JAJHZJ010000366.1:5168746-5411246 GCA_023548195.1 Bettongia penicillata ogilbyi | reverse complement strand
TTTTGCTCACAACCTTCTTAGAAGTTTCCAACAGCTGTTCTGGACAAAACATTCATCACCTTGTGGCCAGTTTTTGGATGAGGAAGTCATAGTAAGATGCTGGAGTAGGATTTGGGTAGAAATTATATGTTCTTGATTTTTATTGAACAGAATTGATTTCATGGAAGGGGAAAAGCACTTTTAATTAAGCTTTACCAGAAAGACAATCATATATCAGATCATCTATATGTTTCCATATATGTGGTTGGGAAAATATGTTCACTGGAGGAGTGATGGATCTCACAGGGTTAAAAAGGTAAGGGTGAATTTAAGGGCGGGGAGGTGGAACTGTTGTCCTTTTTCTTTCAGCAGGGGGTGGCTCAGAACCACTTACAAACGCAGCCTTCACCTCAGTGCCAAATACAACATTCTGGAAACCGCCAAGACAACCACCTGAAGCGAGGGAGGGTTATTAACCTTGGAGCTACTGCCCCATTCAAGGCCTGGAAAAAAAATCACATGCCTGCCCTGTGAACCAACACTGGATAAAGAAAAAAGCTTACTTGCAACTTTCTAGAAGTGAAATTAGGGCAAATGTCTCTGCTTCTACCGTGAGACATTTCAGTTCCAACATTTCCATGGGATGTGGGTCTGGGAAACTCACCTCCTCTCCATCAGAGCAAGCTGTCTGACAGCCCAACACCTCTCATTCTCAAAGAAAATAGACTTCCCATTCATTCTCTGGACAGCTTGGTCCCTAAGACTGACTTTTCATATGTTTAAGCAGGGAAGGAATCCATATGTCCTGGTTTCTTGTTTTAGAGATTACCACTCTGGTCTACAAAAGGAGGACAGTATGAAGAGGGAGGCCTAGACCATGGAGAAATGTGAAGGGGACATAGAGATTCTTAGCAGTCTTATTTAAATCAGGTGGGCACATGGGGGTGAACTCATTGATTTTTCTTCATTGGCTTCTGGAAGGTTTCATAATAGCATCTATTCAAAGTTGGAAGGGACCTCAGAGGTAATCTAATTCAACTGCCTCCCCTCCTCTTTTCCCACATAGGAAACTGAGGCCTAAACTGACTTGTTCTAGGTCACCTACAACAACAGGTGGGCAAAAAACATTTAATAGTAGCCTACTGTGTACCAAGAACTATGCTAAATTCTAGGGAAACAAATACAAGCAAAAAGAAAGATTGTCTTTGCCCTCAAAGAGTTTATTTACATTCTAATGGGAAAGACAAGACTTAAAAGAGAAGTGAAAAGAGTAGTAGAGAAAATACTGACTTGGGATTCCCCAAAATGGGGACCCCCACAAGGAATTCACCAATGAGAAGAGGGCTCCAGCATGATAGAGGGGTATTCCACAGTGATAGGGTGGACGAGACACAGTGGCAAAGTCTGGAGAGTCAGGAGCAAAATCAGGAGGGTAATGAAGCATGACTATTGTAAGTCCAGTGAAAATAGCACTGGACCTGAAATCAGGAAGACCTGAGTTTAAATCCCCTCTCAGATACTATCTGGGTTGCCCTGAACAAGTCACTTAACTGCCATCTGTCTCAGTTTCCTGTAAAATGGAGATCATAACAGCACCTATCTTGCAGGGTTGTTGTGAGGATAGAATGAGATATTTGTAAAGTGCTTATCCCAGCGTTTGGCATACTGTAGGCACTTAATAAATGCTTATTCCATTTCCCTTCCTTATTAGGGCCTTTTCTGCTCAGGAACTATAAATTGATGCTACATTTATAAATATAGGCATGAAAGTCAGTTGCATGAAAGTCAGTTCCCTCATCTCACTGCAGACTGAGATTTGTTAGTCACATGAAAAATAGGTTTCAATTCAACAAAGAATTTATGAAACATCTCCTATGGGCAAGGATAATAGCAACTGACATTTATGTAGCTGGCCTTTCAAGGTTTGCAAAGTACCTTACATATATTAACTCATTGGAGCCTTATGACAGTCTTGCTAGGGGGATGCTACAGTTATTATCCAGATGGAGAAGCCAAGGCTAAAATAGGGTGAGTGACTTGCCCAGGGTCACACAGCTAGGAAAGATCAGAGATAAGACTTGAATCCAGACATTCCTCACTCTAAGTCTAGCCCTCTAGCCACTAGCATACCCTTGTTATCCAGAGAAATCAAGGAACAATCACTCTGTCCTAGGGAGAAATGTTTTCATTTTACTGCAATAGGGAACAAAATCCCAAAGGATGTTTACAAACAGGTCTCTGGTCTATGTCTTCCTATAATCTTTCATCTTTGGTTCTGGCTTTTTTCCCCCCTCATTAAGAAGCCCAATTTAATTTCTTGCTCCACCTGCATGGTAAGAATAATTACACGCAGACATTAAGCCTGCACTAAAAATCAATGTACAGAGAGATTTCTCTGTGTGCTTTTAGTCATCACAAGGCAGCAGAACCATAAATAGAAAACATTTAAAATACTTCTCTTTCCAGACAGACAAATGAAACTCAGAGATCTTCTCTCTGGCCTTGTCATGGCTGTGGAGGCTTTGGGCTTCAGCAATAGTAGAGGATCAACATTTCAGATAAGCCTATCAGGCTGACTTCCCAGCAGCAGAGTCATTTTTTTCCATACTAGGTAAAGGATGCCCTGTACTGCTCGTTAGTACAAGACACGATCACAGAAATAAAGCTCTCTTAACTTCAGACATGGGAGGCTCATAAGTACTACTCCTGCTTTAATGACACGCAAGAATATTTCTTCATTAGTGAAAGCCTCCATTTCACACACCAAAGTGAAAAACCCCGGTGGAGCATTACTGTCTCCTCTCTCTCTTGGTTTACATTAGACCAGATACTATATCACAAACTTGTTCTTTATAAAGCTCTCCTCTGAAGCCAAGTGGGAAAGACTGTGGCCATTTTCGTATGAATGTATGAGTCTCCCCAGGCAGACTGGTATAATGGCGATGGTACTGGGCTTGAAGCCAGGAAGAATGGAATTCAAATACAGCACCTTACCTTAATAGCTAGGTGTCCCCAGACAAGTCCCTCTGATCTTAACCAACTTGTTCAATATGGGGCAGTGGGAAGTATCACTGGCTCTGGAATAGGAGAACCTGGGTTTAGATTCTACCTCTGAAACTTACTACCTGCCTGACCTCAGGCCTCTCTTGGCCTCAATTTCTTACTCTGTAAAAGAAGGGCATTGGACTAGATGACCTCTAAGGTCCTTCCAGCTTCAAAACTATAGTCCAGTGTTCAGTCTTACAATCCTATCATTGACTAAGTCATAGATGGGTCGCAATGAGTGTTCACAGAAGGACATCCTGCACCTGGTGTTCCCCACTTTAAGGCACTCTCATATACTTTTCCATATTTAGCATAAAATCCTCTAGGCACTAAAATGAAAAAGAATCTGAGGACATAAAAGGGCTAGAGAGCATTTAAAATCTCAGTCCTCTCAACCTCTATTTTGAAATCTCCAGTTTTGGTCAGGCCACATGATTCCAAAAGTACTGTCCCATGCATGAGCGACCGGCCAAGTCGGCACTTAGGAAACTTCTCCAGAAAAGAAAAAAAGGAGACTGGAGTGTTTATGGTAAAGTTTGAAATCTCAAAACACTGAATAATAAATCTTCCATCTGCCCGATGCCAGAGTCAGTCTCACGTGCTGGGTCTGCTGACGAATTTATAACTTGATCCACTGCTAGTCAAATTTAAAATTGTAAGATATAAGCATTCCAAGGAGAAGTGGGCTGGCTAGTCATCTTCTTAACAGCTGGGTCCCCCACTGTAATCTAAATTCCTACTGTGTGGTGGGAGTGGTGGTGGTGAAGCTGAAGCTGCTACATACCTTGTATTTGAAGGGTGCCTTGCTTGTGTTTTCTAAAGCGCTTTCATACTCACATTTCATTTCATCCTCACAACTTGGTAAGATAAATGGGGATAATTACAGTATCTACCTTGCAGTGGGATTGAATGAGATAAAACAAGTAAAGTGCTTCGCAAGCTTTAAAGTACTGTATAAATACAGTTAGGTGGCACAGTAGATAGAGTTATGGATCTGGAGTCAGGAGGACCTGAATTCAAATTTGGCCCCAACCACTTCTTAGCTTTCTGACCCTGGGCAAGTCACTTAATACTCTTTGCCTCAGTTTCCTTATCTGTAAAATGAGCTGGAGAAGGAAATGGTAAAGCAGTCTAATGTCTTTGCAAGGAAAACCCTGAATAGGATCACTGAGTCAGACATGATTGAGTAACAAAAGCATTATTATCCCCATATTCCATAGGTCTAGCCAGACTGACTTCACTTATGCTACCCCTTCTCTATTCTCTTTCCCTTTGCACTTCTTAATGACCCCCCCTTCCTGGAATGCACACCTTTCTTGTCCCCCACCTCCCACCTTGAGTCTCTCCTCTTGCTTTAAAATTTCGTTCATGCACCATCTTCTACATGCAGACTTTTCCAATTCCCCCTCCAATTTACCTTGTATTTGATTTTATATATATATATATATATATATATATATACATACATTATATATATACATACATAATATATATAACACATATATGTATTAGTTACTTATATCTGCATTATCTCCTCTGATACAGTTAAAATTTCTTGAGGGCAGGATCTGTTTAAATTCTTTTGTCCTTGTATCCAGACTTTCTAATACAGTGTCTTGAAAACAGCATGAATGAATGAATGAAGAGACATTTATTAAGTGTATGGAAATCACTGTGTTAAATGTCAGAGATATGAAAACAAAAACTGGATGATCCCTGCCCTCAAGGAGCTGGCAGTTACACAAAGCTGTTTGCATATCATCCCCTCAACTTAAATTGTGAGTTTCTTGTAAACAGGAACTGGGTTTTCTCTTTTCTTTGTATTCCCAGATATTAGCATGGTGCCTGCAGCTTAGTAGGTGATTAATAAATTTTAGTGCATTGACTGGCTGAGGTAGGGGGAAATGGGATTGGAGAAGGGTAGTTTGTCTTGAAAAGTCATAGGAATGGTAAGTAGAGTCCCTAAGAAGTAGATTGACACACCCTTTCCAGTAGTGATGGCAATTGACTTGCTTAAGGTTCTAAAATGGTGGCAGAAGGGACATGGCATTGAGGGGGTACCATGAATGGTGGCAAGGTTGTTGGTAAGATGATCAGGGTGTAAAATCCATAGTAGGTCCTTAATAAACATTTACTGAGTGATTGATGCTAAGCTGGATAGCATAATGGATAGAAAATAAGTCCGCCTTCTGCCACACATTTGCTGTGAGACTTTGGCAAGTCATTTAACCTTAGGTAACTCTCTAACACTATAATCAGCACTGTAGGCTCTGATCTCTATTGATAGATAGAGTTTCCTTTAAAAATGAAATCACAGATCCAGGCTAAAATAAAATATTTAAAATTCTACCTTCCTAATCAAAGTATCTACTTGAAGAATCTTATTCCAAAGGCGGGAGCAAAGAGAAAGTATGCAGATGGTATAAGGTGAACATTGTCTGACCTCAGACTTCTTTCCATGTCAAAAGAAAACATCAAATAGACATTTTCCGAATCATTTCCTGAATTTATATTTGTTGGAAAAGGGTTTGGAGCAAATCCTGAATCCTGTGGCAATGTCACTGAGTCGTACCATTATAAACCTCATTGCCATGGGAACAAGTTCCCTTTTCATAAATCCAGGAATTGCCTTAGTATTAGCCCAGGAGCAGGATTCTAAAGAGAACAAGTGAGCTTCCCTTACTGATGTCTAGATGGATGTCAAAGGGGATGCTACAAGCTCCGATGAAAGGAATGCACACTTCTTGATGTCCCTATGCTGCAAGATTTAGATCTAGGGTGTGACTTTCCTTTTTCTCCTTGGCCTAGGGCTAACTTCACAAATAACTAGATGAAAAGCAAAAAGTTCACTGTCCCTGATGTTTCCCAGATGACCCATGGAGTATTTTACTTTTCATGCTTGTACTTGGCATATCCATTTTGATGTCACCTCAGTATTGCCTCATCTTCCTAATCCAGGACTCTGTGAAGGGCAGGAAAGGGAATGAGTATTTACATAGTACCTATTATGTGTCAGACACTGTGTGCTAAGTGATTTTTTTTAACAAATACTATTTGATCATTTGATGCAAAGATTATTTGATCTCTACAACAACTCTGCAGAGTGGGTGTTGTCACTGTCGTCCCCATTTTACAGTAGAGGAGACTGAGGCAAACAGAAGTTAAGTGATTTGTCCAGGGTCATACATCTATTATATATTGAGGTTGGATTTGAACTCAGATCTTCCTGACTCCAGGTCCAGTGCTCCATCCACTGTGCCATCCAACTGCTTCTATGATTGCCCTTAGTTTGGGATATCATAAGTCCTTTCCTCCCTCCCCATATATCATAGTGTTCCTATGTTAGACTGAGGCATCTTGCCATGGATTCCTTATGTCAATATTTCAATGGATCTGCTTTCCCTTTGTCAGGGCATTCTCTCTACGAGACTGAAGTCCAGGTACACTTTCCTATTCTTTAGGGTTCCCATTCACTCCGTTCCATAAATCCTAAAGAGAAGATTTACCCACTACTGGAGACGTTGCTATCTCTTCTTATATATATATATATATATATATATATATATATATATATATATATATATATATATATATATATGTGTGTGTGTGTGTGTGTGTGTATATATATGTGTGTGTGTGTGTGTGTGTATATATATATATATGTGTGTGTGTGTGTGTGTATATATATACACACATATATGTATACATATATCTTTTTAATACTGGTGCAACTCAGGAACTCTCCATTTGCCCTCCCTCATTCTCACCACACAACCAGCCCTCCTCATTTTCCAATCATGTAGGTCTTTGATAAATCTCATGTCACTTCTTGCATTCAGATTCCCCTTGGTAACATGCTCTCACCACACAACCAGCCCTCCTCATTTTCCAATCATGTAGGTCTTTGATAAATCTCATGTCACTTCTTGCATTCAGATTCCCCTTGGTAACATGCTATAGGTATTATATCTGTTGCATGTCTTTTTATTGCCCTTTGAGTCACCTGTGGACTGTGATTCTTCTGAAACCATGGTGTTCCAAAACTTGCAGGAAAATGCCAGCATTAGAGATGGGCTCTTACAGCAAGTGAATAGCTTGAGATCTAAGAAGACACAGTACCATTTTCCAAAGGCGATTCTGTATGATCTCCTCCTCTTATTTGATTCTAAGCCTAGCTTACTGTCTGTGTGAGATGGCTGGCCAGTTGTATGTGCTGGTGGAATAGCTCCCTGTCCTGCTGTGGGTATTATAGAGAAATTCTTCAAGTAGATGCAGCTATGTTGCAGACAGGATTTCTGTTTAGTTTTGAGTCGAACTAGTTAACCTCTGAGATTCCTTTAAGTTCTGGGATTTGGAGATTCTTCAAAGGCATATACTACATATGTGCTAGAAATTGACTGAGATTCTGTGACAGAGGCAACCACAAAAATATCAACTTGTTGAATATCAACATGAGGTGGGGTATAAAAGAGAAAGGCATATGGTTACCAACGGTGATTTCCAGGATCATGGAAAATGCCATGGCAAAATCCAAATAGGAAAAGAATTCTCTGTCCTCAGTGAGATTCATGGTCATTTAAAAATGCTCAGCCTCATCACTCATATGGAAGAAACAAAGTATATTCAGAGCACATATAGCTTTACCTTTTGAACAGTGTACAAATGAAAAATTTTCAGAGAATAAATGGGATACTTTTAACCTCCATTCATATCTATTGTTCTGAAATTCAGGAGCTGTAGAGTTGAAATCTTTGTCTAAATTTTATTAAAATAGAAAGGGATTTAAGGATGATGCAGATATCCTCTTATTTTAATTTTAAGCACAGAAAACATACATATAATTCCTTAATAAAAACTTATGGATTGACACACACAAGGATTTTTCTAGTTAAATAACAAAAACTTTGTCTTTGCAAGAAAGTAAATTGTATTGATTACTTCTCTATATTCCAAAATTTTCTTTTATTCTATTTTTCTAAACCAAGTCAGGATAGGCCCCTGGGTCTAGATTCAGGAAGAATCAAGTTCAAATGACTTAGGAGCTGTGTGACTCAGGGAAAATCATTTAAACTCTCTGTACCTCAGTTTCCTTCAATTATAAAAATGAGGGGGTTGGATTTGATTTCTTCTAAGGTCCCTCCTATCTTGAAATCTGTGATCTTTCTCTCCACCAACACAAATTGTTACTTCTCTGGCAAAATAGAAAATGGCTGGCTGCCTTAGTGAGGCACCAGCAAGCAGGATCCATCAGGAATTAAAAATTTAGGAAGACCAGAAGGATGAAAGAAAGGAAGTCTATATACAACTTAATCTTAAATGCTCTGCATGATATACCATGGTCCTTTTTTCCTTTTATATTCTTCTGAGTGTTTTGTAACCCAAACACTACAACATGAAAATTCTGCAGTCCTATCGATTTCTTTCTCCTCCAACTCATGCTGCAATCAATCAATCAGCAAAGTGTTGCTTTCTTTTTAATGCAGAGGGTGCCAAGGACTGTACTAAATTACATACACACCTACAAATACAGACATATATATGCATGTGCATACATATATTTATATACATATATGCTTTAATAGCTTTAAGTTGCTCTGTCTTTTGAGACTCTACATATATATACACAGACCATCTATATCCTTAATACACAGTAGAGTCCCTTGTACCTTGTAAGTGCTCAAAAAACTTTGCTTACTGATTACAAGATGATATAGGTGATCAGAGGATAGTGTGATGGGCCTGAAGTCAGGAAGACTCATCTCCTTGAGTTCAAATCTGAACTCAAACACTTACTAGCTGTGTGACCCTGAGCAAGTCACTTAACTCTATTTGCCTCAGTTTCCTCATCTGTAAAATGAGCTGGAGAAGGAAATGGCAAACCAATTTCAGTGTCTTTGCCAAGAAAATCCCAAATGGGATCATGAAAAGTAGGTCATGCTTGAAATGACTGAACAAATCTATGTGTGTTTATATACATGCATATATATGTACACCTGTGTATATATACACATGATGTCCCAAAAGTCTTCCTGCAATTTTAAACTATCAAGGCTTATATATGTATATCTCATAAAACATCAGTATCATAGCAAAATAGTGAGACTAGAAGACTGAAGATAGGGGCTTCAGGTCTGTGACACTGGGCAGTCCCTCTGGGCCACAGGCTCTTCATCTGTAAAGTGATGGGACATGAGTTGACAGCCTCTAAGATCCTTTAAAATGACAACGTGTCATGATTGCAAATGATTCCAAAATCTGCTTGGGCATGGACATAAATAACCAATCAATATTACAAGGTAGCATATCTCAGTGCCAAATGGGTTGGCTCAGATTGTGTCAGAGAAGTTACTGGTTCCACTATGCTTTGGACTAGAAAACCCCCTGAAACCCCCTCTAATCCTGAAATGCTGATGTCATCACTTAAAGCTCAGAGGTGGAAGGTCACTGATGAGATTATCCTATCTCACTAGTTGTCTCTACTGCATACTTTAGCAATGCGTACTATCAGAATATAGATCAATACAATAAGGGTCTGGGATTTCGCCAGTGTGGGGACTCCCTCAATCAGAGCAGATCTTAGCCCATCATAAAGAGCTGATGTGACATGTCCAAGGTCACACAATAAGTAGCAGAGGCAGGTATTCCTGACTCCAGATCCAGCACTCTATCCATTCTCTTCATCATGCTGGCATTATTTACACTATACGTTAGTTATATGTGTACATGTAAATGTATACAATATAAATACTATCTTGCTTATTGTTTTTTTTGATAGGCTCATAAAATTGTTAATTTGGAATTGGAAATCTTCTGGCGCAACTCCTTCATTTTACAGTTGGGGAAACTGAGTCTGAGAGAGGTTAAGTGACTTGCCCAAGCTCACACAGGGTGTAAGTAGGAGAGTGAGGATTTGAAATGAGGAACTCTGGCTTCCAAATGTAACACTCTTCATTTTTGGCATGCTGGAAACAATGCATGTGTGTTATGTCCCCCAAGATCCTTTAAAATGACAGTGTTCTATTCCAAGATCTTGTGGGGATATAAGGCGTGGACATAAATAAACAATTAATACCATATGGTAGTGTATCTACCATAGCACACATGTAGTCATAACAGCACCCATTTATGTTGGGCATTCTTGGTTACAAAGCACTTTATGCATAATCATCATAGCCACTCTGAGAGCTAAGTAACCTCAGTCAAGTATGATTGCATGTTATATATAGATAAGGAATCTAATGAGCAGAGAAGACAAGTGATTTATCTAGAGTCACACAGTAAAGTGGAAGAATGAAGACTCAAATTCAGGTCCCTTTACAAGTCCAGGGCTTTTTTCAGTACAATATATTGACTACTTCATCTTTTTCTCGTCTCTCCCTCCCTTTTCTCATGCACAGTGATGGACCCATTGTCATTGTTGTCCGGTCATTTTCCAGTTGTGTCTGAATCTTTGGGGTCTTCTTGGTAAAGATACTGGAATGGTTTGCCTTTTCCTTCTCCGGCTCATTTTACAGATGAGGAAACTGAGGACAGGGTTAAGTGACTTTCTTAGGTCACACAGTCTAATAAATTTCTGAGATCGGATTTGAACTCAGGAAGAGGAATCTTTGTGACTCCAAGTCCTTCACTCTATCCACTGTGGCACCTAGCTTCCCGATGGAACCATAGAAGGAACTTAATAAATCTCTGTTAGTGAATTAGACATAAAACACAAGCCTGAGAAGCAGGAAATAAAATTGGTTTACCCAGTTATATTGTTCATAGTCAGTGAAGTGCTAACAACCGAAAGGCACATGTGAAGGGTCATAAACTATAATTCCACATTCGGTCCAATTCCCTCCTAAAAGTGGCTGAAATGATCAGGTCACATATGGATGTTTGAGCTTATCCTAATGATTACATTGGATTGGTCATTTGTGACATGATTGATAACTCAAGGGTCTGCCATTATAATAACTCAAAAAAAATTTACCCCAAACTAATTTGAAAACAATCCCATTCAGCAATGCTGCGTAATTGTGGCCTAAACCATGAGCATTTGATTTGGTAAACTCTACCTCCTAAACCACTAGTGTGCACATTTACATCCCTTTATAAACAATAGTAAAGGTTCCAGGAGAGTTTTAAGGAGAGACATTTTTTAATGATAATGGGAAAAGCTTTGAATGTTCAGCAAAAAATACATCCACGTGGCCAACATAGATTTTTAACCAAATGAACTGTGCTACACAGAATCAGCATAAGGCAAACATTTAATCTACATTTCCTCATAACTGCATGAGATAATGTAAAACTGCAGGAAGTCTCACGCAGAAAGAATAAAACTCAGTCTATTCAACCTCTGGCATCCCCTCCCCCTGCCTGCCTTAGGAAAATCCTCAAACAAATTAGGAGTTTTGCAAGCTGTGAAATAGCCAAGTCTAGCACTGAACCATGCAAAGTGCCAAGTCTGGGCTCCCATTTCCAGAAACAAAAATTGACTTGGTAGCCTCATAAAATCTGCTGGAGGTGGGGGTCAGACAGGTGAAATAATTATAGAGAAAGTAACAAGACAAAACAAAGGTACTTCAGGATTTTCCTGGGACTGTCTGGATTTGGGGACAAGAAATTCCAGTCTCTGGAGAATCTTTCCTAGGAAACAAGGTGGGTACCCTAGTCCTCCCTGACCTTGGAAAACCCTGTTCCTGTGGCTTGGTGAGTTAAAGGTGGCTATGGCCAGAGCCCAGCCACCAGGCGAAAAAAAAGTGATATATTTTTTGGGACCCAGAGACACAATGGAGCACAGTTTAGACCATAACCCTCCTGCCTTGAAGCAAAAAGCAAAGGCTTATTTGTAGTCATGGTTGAGGACATTTATGGAAAGTTCAGTACAATCTCCACAAGCTCTGTAAACCTAGATTCCATCAGCAGAGCAAACTACATTCTGAATTCACATAATGAGTTCACAGCATTGTAGATTTAGAGCTGAAAGGGAACTGAGAGGTCATCCCATCCAAGGTAGTTGACTTATCCAAGGTCGTGCTGATAATAAAGTAGAAGAGCTGGATCTCTTTCTCCTTAACCACTCTGTTCCCTTGCTGGTTTTTGTACAACAAAAAGAGTCTGTTGTTTGTTGTATGCCTAAATCTAGGAACTTTTTAGCTTTTGAGATGAAGAGGATATATGTTGCCTTATGAAATACACTATGAGCATTTAAAATTCCAGAGTCTGTTAACTGGAGACAGCTGGTGGTGAGGTAGATAGAGCATTGGGCCTGGAGTCAGGAAGACCTGAATTCCAATCTGGCCTCGGGCACTTAACTAAGTTGTGTGACACTGAGCAAAATGTCTGCCTCAGTTTCCTTAATTATAAAATTGGGATAATAATAGCACAATAATAAAGTTGTTGTTAGGATCAAATGTGATATTGTTCATAAAATACCTGACATATAATAGGAACTTAATAAAGTCTTGACACCCCCCCCATGCATCTGAAGAATGAAAAAGAAAGATGGATAGGATGTCATATAACCAAGAGCTAAAGGTTGGAAGCTATAGGTGGGACTAGAATTCAGAAATCTCTTGACTGACATTTTTGACTGTAACATTTCCAGGAAGGACAGTGGAAGGCAGAGGACTACTTCAGATGAAGTAATTTTTAGGGAAAAGATGGGAGGGGTTTGAGAGTAGAGAACAATCCTATGGTTTTATTAGTGTAAGTAGTTCATTGTGAGGTACTTCCCTTACCGATACAAGTGGACTCCTTCTTTACAGCTTATAGGCTTGGATTCTTGAGGCTTAAGGAACTTGCCTAAGATCACATAGTCAGGATGGGTCTGAGGCAGGACTGGACCCTAGGTCTTCCTGACTCTGAGGTCAGCTCTGTATCTACTATGGCATGCTGAAGAATTTAAATGCATAAAAAATGAATAATTCCAACTCAACAACTCTTCGGTAAACACAAGCCATATGTAATGTCATGTGTTTGCTGTAGAGGAGGCTATAAAAATGAGTAAGATCTGATCCTGCCCTGAGGGAGCTTACACACTAATAGAGAGAATAGGATATAATGTACAAATAATTCAAGCAAAATATAACAGGCAAAGTAGATAAATGAGGCATGAAGAATATACAATATAAATTCTACAGAGAAGAAGATTACTTCTAGTTAGAGAGACCAGGGAAAGATTTTAAGAAGGAGGCAATATTTAAGCTGAGTTTTGAAGGATGGGTAGGATTTCAATGGGGAGGGGAGGAAAAAAGAGAAAAGGGGCATTCCAGGCTTAAGGGATACATGAACAAAGTAAGAAATGAGCGTAGAGAAAGCATATCATGGGCCTGTGGCACAGTGAATGGCCAGTTTTAGCCAAATAATAGAGTACGTGAAAGGAAGGAACACAAGAGAATACAGGAAAGATAATATAGAGACAGGTTGGTAAAGGGCTGGAATGTCAGGCGAAATGAGTTTGGACTGTATTCAATAGGTAATAGGAAGTCATTGAAGATGTCACAGCAGTAGAGTGATCTGTGCATTAGAAAATTAATCTGCCAGCAATACATAGGATGGATTTGAGGAAGAAGCCTCCAGATTGGGGGACTGAATAAGAGGCTATTGTAATAACTTAGATAAGAAGTAGCAAGGCCCTAATCTAGAGTGGTAGCTTCACAGATGGAAGACAATGGTTAGGGAATCAGATGCAAAACATAGTGGAGGTATTGCTAACAAATCGTGACAACTAGTTGCCAAGGAGCAATGGTTGCACTGACTTCAAGCTGTAAATAGCCAACTTTAGCCTTGATGTCAGAAAAAAATTTCTAACAATTAAAATTGTCCAAAGATGGAATGGACTGCTTTGAAAAGTGATATGTCCCCCTTACCTCACCCCCTTTGTAGGGTTTCAAGTAGGCTAAGGAAATCAAATATGTTATTATGGGGATTTCTTTTGGGTATTGTACCAGAGAGCCACTGAGTCTCCTCCCAACCCTCAAATTCTGAACAAGTAAAATACATGGATGTTTCTCACATGGATAACTGGGAAATGGCATCTTTCAATAGAAATAGGGAACTGGGGAAGAGGAACATATTCAAGATAATGGGTTTGGTTGTATAAAAGATGCTGAGCTTAAGGTGTCAAGCAGAGTATCCAAGCAGAGTTGTCAAACATGCTGCAGGCTTTTGATAATTATGATTGAGACTTCAGTAGAGTGGTCAGAACTTGGGATATCTATTTGAAGTAATAGACGAAGTTGAGGGAGTTGACAAGTTAGCCAAAGGAAAGAGTGTAAAGAGTGTAAAAGTATAAAAAAAAGAGAGAAGAGAAAAGGCCCAAGTAAGGAACCCTGGGGAACATCAATATTCAGGTGATGAGAGGCACAGGAGGACCCAGGGGAGACAAGGAAGACACAAAGAATTATTAGGAGAGTCAGAAGAGTTAAGTAACATGGAAACTATATAAGGGAATTTCTATAAAAGGAGGAAGGAAGAATAAACAATGCCAAATATTCTCAAGAGGTCAAGGAGATTTGGGGGACACAGAAAAGGACATCAAATATGGTGATAAGGAGATCACTGGTAACTGTAGAAAGAGCAATTTCAGTAGAATGGTAGGGAAGGAAGCCAGACTGCAAGAGTTTGAGAAATAAGTGGGTGGTGAGGAAATGGAGGCAGCAAGTGTAGACTATTCACATAAGAATTTTGGCAGTGAAAGGGAAAAAAGAAATGGGATAGTAGCTTGAGGGAATTAAAGAATTATACCATCATAGACCCTAAGAGCTGGAAGAGACCCCAGAGGCCAATGAAGAGGATGTTTTTTTTTCTTAATAAGAAGGGAGACCTGAGTATATTTGTAAATATGGGATAATACTCTTTTGGGGGTGAGGCATGCATGGAGGGAATGAGAGGAGAGTTAATGATGGGGGAAATTATTGAAGATGTATGAGAGGGGATCACTGATGAAGCGAAGTCCTGGAGGAGGTAGGAAGGGATATGATCAAGGACACACGTTGGGAATTCAGGCTTGGCAACAAGGGTAGGCTACCTCTTCCAGAAAAAAGAGAAGAGGTTAACTGAAGAGACAGAGGAGTTTAGTGGTTTGGAGGAGGAAAGTTAAAAGACTTGCAGATAGATAACTTTTATCTTCTCAGTTAAAAAAAAAAAGGCAAGGCAATCTGATGAATGTGCAGAGAGACATGGAGCTCAATCCATTAATCAGTAAGCATTGATTAAAACACCTACCAAGTGTCAGGCGCTATGCTGAACACTAGGGATAGATGGCTGTTGTTCATCCCTTGTTCTTGAGGAGGACCAATGATATCCAAAGGGCAATGTCTTGACTTGCAAGTGAATTGGATTTGAGTGAGGCAGAGCTGTGCAGAATCATCAGCCTCACTCTCTCCTCCAGTCATCAGCGTCAAGACATAGTCAAGATGATTGGTGATGACTCAGCACTAGGGATACAAAGGTACCAAGGAAAGAGTCCCTGCCCTTCCATTCCCAGAGGGGAGACAACAGTATATATACAAAATTGGTAACAGCAGGGAATTATTGGTACTTGGGGGAGGAGAAGGGAGGCAGGGAAAAATAGGGAAAGTTCCCTTATGGGAGATGGTATTTGAATTGAGATTTGAAGGAAAGTAGTTATTTTAAGAGGCAAAAGTGAAGAAGGTATGTACTTCAGTCATGGGTGATAGGTTGTGCAAAAAAAGAGATGGAAGTGGTGTCAGGTGTGAAGAAAAGAAAGTTAATATGACTGCACTGCACAGTGTGGCAAGAGGTATAATAAAGAATACGACTAGAAAACTAGGTTGATGCTATGTTGTGAAATGCTTTAGAAGACAGAGGATTTTATAATTGGTCTCACAGTTAATAGGAAACCACTGAAGTTTATTAAACAGAATTTGGTTAGGCCCATGCTTTGGAAATGCCACTTTGGCAGCTATGGGGAGAATAGATTGGATAGGGGAGAGACTTGAAGTGAGGAGACATCTTTGGAGGTTGTCATGATAATAAAAATGAATGATGATGAGAGAGAGCCTGAACTAGGTGGTTACTGAGGAAGTGGAGAGAAGGGGAAATACACAAGAAATAGTATGATAGAGATAAAAATTACAAGACTTGGCAGTGCAGATAAATAAGACATGGCCACTGCCTTTTCGGAATTTACAATCTAGTAAAGAGGATAAGACATGTACATAAATTGCTGCAATACAAAATAGAATGCCAACAATACTTAAAATGGGTGGAGCCAAGATGGCAGAGTAACAGCATGGACTTTCTAGAGTACTCCCCTCAAGCCCAGCCAAATACCTGTAAAAAATAAAATTCTGGAGCTGCAGAACCCACAGAATAACGGAGTGAAACAAATCTCCAGCCAAAGACAGCCTGAAAGGTCTCTGGGAAATGTCTATTGCACCATGCTGGGAGCAGAGTACAGTCCAGTGTGGGCCACACATGCACAGAGAGAACCTGAGAAAGCCTCAGGGGGACTGAACCTCTCACATTTTTGGTGGTTTTCAGACTTCATGACCCCAAAAAACCAAGGACAAATTGGAAAGTCAGTGGAAAAAGCCTGTGGGACCAGTGTGGGAGAGTGGAATGATCTGACCCCAGCCCTAAGGTGGCAGAGGGAGAGAGGATAGAGAAACCCCCAGCAGCCACAGAAGCAATAGGGGAAGCTGCAGCCACTATTTCTGGAGCTCTAGGCCCACAGATTGTGGGAGAATTCTGCAGCTGACAGTACACCCCCACCCCCCACTGAGAACTATCTTGACGAAGAGCTCAAAAGTCAAGTAAATGATTGGGGAAATGAGCAAAAGCCAGAAAAAGAATCAGACCATAGAATCTTACTTTGGTGACAAGGAAGACCAAAACATGCAAACAGAAGAAAACAAAGTCAAAGATCCTCCATCCAAAGCCTCCACGAAAAATATGAATTGATCTTAGGCCATGAAAGAGCTCAAAAAGGATTTTGAAAAATCAAGTAAGAGAAGTACAGCAAAAAATGGGAAGAGAAATGAGAGTGATGCAAGAAAATCATGAAAAATGAGTCAACTGCTTGCTAAAGGAGACCCCCCAAAAATGCTGAAGAATGTGACACTTTAAAAATAGACTAACTCAAACAACAAAAGAAATCCAAAAAGCCAATGATGAGAATGCCCTAAAAAGCAGAATTGTTCAGATAGAAAAGGAGGTCCAAAAGCTCACTGAAGAAAATAATTCCTTAAAGATCAGAATGGAGTAGATGGAAGCTAATGACTTTATGAAAAATAAAGAAATTATAAAACAAAACCAAAGAAATGAAAAAATAGCAAACAATGGAAAATATCTCACTGGTAAAACAACTGATCTGGAAAATAGATCCAGGAGAGACAGTTTAAAAATTATAGGACTACCTGAAAGTCATGACAAAAAAAAAAAAAGCCTATATATCATCTTTCATGAAATTATTGAAGAAAACTGCCCTGATATTCCAGAACCAGAGAGTAAAATAAGCATTAAAAGAATCCACCAATCACCTCCTAAAAGAGATCCCAAAAGGAAAACTCCTAGGAATATTGTAGCCAAATTTCAGAGTTCCCAAGACAAAAAGAAAATATTGCAAGCATCCAGAAAAAAACAATTTAGTATTGTGGATAACACAAAATCTAGCAACTTCTACATTAAGGAATAGAAGTGCTTGGAATATGATTTTCCAAAAGTCAAAGGAGCTAGAATAAAAACCAAGAATCACCTAACCAGCAAAACTGAGTATAATACTTCAGGGAAAAAATGGTCATTCAATGAAATAGGGGACTTTCAGGCATTTTTGATGAAAAGACCAGAATTGAATAGAAAATTTGACTTTCAAACACAAGAATCAAGAGAAGCATGAAAAGGCAAACAGGAAAGAGAAATCAGAAGGGACTTACTAAAGTTGAACTGTTTACATTTCTACATGGAAAGATAATATTTGTAACTCTTGAGACTTTTCTTAGTATTTGGGTAGCTGGAGGAATTATATAAATATAGACAAAGAGCACAGGGTGAGTTGAATAGGAAGGGATGATATCAATAAAAATAAAATTAAGGCAGAAGAGAGGAATATATTGGGAGGAAAAAGGGAGAAATGGAATGGGGCAAATTATCTCTCATAAAAGAGGCAAGAAAAAGCTTTTTCAATGGAGGGAAAAATGGGGGAGGTGAGATGGAAAAACTTTCATCACATTGGCTTAAGGAGGGAATAACATGCACACTCAATTTGGTATGAAAACCCATCTTACACTATAGGAAAGTAGGGGAGAAGGGGATAAGTGTGTGGGAGGGATGATAGAAGGGAGGGCAAATAGGAGGAGGAGGGGGTAATTAGAAGTAAACGCTTTTGGGAAGGGACAAGTTCTAAAGAGAAAATAGAATAAATGAGGGGCAGAATAGAATGGAAGGAAATATAGTTAGTCTTTCACAACATGAAATTTATGGAAGTCTTTTGCATAACTACACATGCATAATGTACATTGAATTGCTTATCTTCTCAGTGGGGATGGGTGGGGAGGGAGGAACAGAGAGATGTTTGAACTCGAAGTTTTAAAAACGAATGTTAAAAATTGTTTTTATATGCACTGGGAGATAATATACAGGCAATGGGGTACAGAAACCTATCTTGCCCTACAAGAAAATAGAGGGGATGGGGATAAGAGAAGGGAGAGGAGTGATAAGGGATGGCATATTGGGGAAAGGGGTAATCAGAATGCATGGCGTCTTGGGGTGGGGGGAGAGGACAGATGGGGAGAAAATTTGAAACTCAAAATCTTGTGGAAATGAAAGTCGAAAACTAAAAATAAATAAACAAATTAAAAAAAAAATCAATGGTTAAAATGGGTGGGTCAAGGATTCAGCCTAACAATCATTTAAGTAAGTGTCTGCTATACGACAGGCACCGAGTTCTGGAGATACAAGGATGAAAGTGAAACAATCTTTGTCCCCAAACCATGTGTTCTGTCTCGTGGCATTTAGAAGTTGGAGTACTTATTGCTAGAGGAACAACAGAAGGCTTTATGGAGAAAAAGGGAGATGATAATGGAGGGGACCTTGAAAAGAATGAGAAAGGCTCAAAATAACTGTTATGGGAAATGTGAGAAGTCATAGCATCACAGATTTAGGGTTGCAAGGAACCTTAGGAAACCTTTCGTTCACGTCCCTTATTTTAAAGAAGTGAGGGGACAACTAGGTGGCGTAGTGGACAGAGTTCTGGGCCTGGAGTCAGGATGACTCATCTTCTTGGGTTCAAATCTGGCCTCAGACTAGTTGTGTGAGCCCAGGCAAGTCACATAACACAGTGTGCCTGTTCCTTTTTCTGTAAAATGATCTGAAGAAGGAAACGGCAAACCACTCCAGTACCTTTTTCAAGAAAACCCCAAAGGGGTCACGAAGAGTTAGACACGACTCAACAACAATCTTATATAGCATCCACTATGTGCCAATTACTGTGCTAAGTTGTCAAAGGAACTGAGGATTTAGGTGTGGTGATGACCAGTTGGATGACTATGAGATCTAGGCCGGGTAGAGATGCAAATAAATCCAGATGTGAGGTGATAGACTATAAGAAAAGGGAAAACTGGGGAAATTAGAGTTCATGATGAAGTGAAGAGCAAGATCAATAGGAACTTGGGAGGGGATGAAGTGGAAGGATAGGATGTTATGGTAAGAGAATGGACTCAGAACTGAGAATCTCAGAGGAGGCATAGTCCTTGGTAATGGTGATGCCTACATGCTGGTGAGGAGTCCCTCTCCACTAGGGTTAAGGTCGGAGGACTGTGAGGCTAGGGTATTTACAAAATCATTCATATTTCTATTAAAGTCATGGATGAGAATGTCAGGGGACAGGGTGGAAGGGAAAACGATGAACCAGATGTTAGCATCATTGAAGGAGATGGGAGAATGTCCTGAAAGTTGGCAGATGACAGAGGGGAGGAGAAGGAAAGGGTGATACAATCAAATGGCAAAAACAATAGCATGAATAATGAATTCGTCCTGGTACTCTACACATTTTATGGAAAAAAACTAAACCAAAACAGATAGGCTTGGTGTCACACACACGCACATGTTAGGAATAGAGAGTCATAGGATTGTAGGATTTAGAATTGGAAGTGACCATAAAGATTATATAATTCAATCCTTCATTTTGTAAAAGAGGAAACTGAGGCCTAGAGAGGTTCAGGAACCCACCCAAGGCTGCACAGGTGGTTGGAAGCAGAGCCAGGATTTAAATCTGGGTCTTATGGCTCCAAATCCAGCTGACTCTGCTCCACCCATCCATGGGCATTGACTTAATCTTTTTGCTATACTTCTCTTTCAACCCAGGTTGTCCATTTGATCTTTATGTGGTGCTCTCAGGCTTCCTCCAGGCCTTCCTTTCTGGGCTACCATCCAATGCTCATTTTTCACTCTTCCCTTTCTAGTAACTGGAATCCTTGAAAGGGGGTAAGTGGCCAGTTCTCTTTGCTTTTCTTCTGTACTCCTGAAAGGAAGAGATTCATTTGCCCAGTGACTGAATCAAAACACAAAGATAATGTCTTTATCTTGGATCTTCTTCCAGTGTAGCTCCCTTGACACCATTTTTCCACCTGTCCAGAACAAAACTACCATCTTTGGTTTCTCAATGCTCCATCCTACTAGAAAGTAAGCTTCTTGAAGGCAGGAACTGTTTCTTTTAAGATCTTTGAATCCTCACTACTTAGTGAAGTGTCTAGCACAAATCAAGGACTTAATAAGTTCCTTCCTTCCTTCCTTCCTTCCTTCCTTCCTTCCTTCCTTCCTTCCTTCCTTCCTTCCTTCCTTCCTTCCTTCCTTCCTTCCTTCCTTCCTTCCTTCCTTCCTTCACCTGCCCATTGTTACTTGTTTCCAATGCATTGGATTTTGTTTGTGATATTATCTTGTTATCCATTTTGCATGGAGAGTCAGTGGGTTGTAATGGATGGAAGCTGTCATCAGTACCAAAAAGACTTGATTTCCAGTCCTACCCCTGATCTGTGAACATGGACAAGTCACTTAACCTCTTAATGCCTCAGGTCACCAAGACTTTAAGTTACAGAGCGGTTGTTGATCTGCACTGGAATGGGGAGTTCTTTCACCAGGTGTTTCTTATTCTAGTAAAATCATAGGTCTGTAACGAAAACTGCAAACAAAATCATTTTTTATAATAAGCCATTAAGTTCTGAGTTTTTTTCCCCCAAATGTAACTGCTTTTTCTGTCCCCTTAGACCAGGGGTACTTGACCTATTTTATGCCACGTTCCCCTTTGGCAGACTGTTGAAGCCTATGTACTCATGAGAATAATGTTTCTAAACTCATAAAATGAAATACGTAAGATTACAAAATAAACCAGTTACATTGAAACACAATTTTTATTAAAAACAAAAACAAACCCAAACAGGTTCATGGACCCTAGGTCCTTGGCCTAGAATGTAAGCCTCATGGAGAATGGACTAAATCTGTTTATGTCTGATAGCCCTACATATCAAAGTATTATATATTATATCTAATGGGAACTCCCCCATACTCCCATGCCCACATATGCCCATATTCCCACCCCATTTACATATCTATTTAAACCCCACCTATCTTTCAAGATAAGTCAGATGATATGAAGCCTTCCAGATCTCACCCTCTCCCAATCCCATGCAAACAGTTCCTCCTTCCTCAGATTATACTTTGCATCTTGTATTTTTCATATGTATTTTACACCCCATTTTTTACTATTATTATTTGTGGCTTTGTTGTCTCTCTCTATCATCCCCATCTCTACCCAACAAGATTGTGAGTTCCATGAAGACCGGATCTTGTCTCATTTATCTTTCTACCTTTCTTAGCACCTAGCACCATGTTCTTCATCTAGTAGGTATTTACTGTTTGTTGAATTGTCCACAGAATTCAAGCTCTCTGAATTCAGTGGAGACCCAGCAAGGGATTTCTCCAAAGCACCTCCTTCCCCCTTTGAAATGTCTGCTTGCTGCTATGTAGACCAATCTGATTGTCTTATTCTAAATTGCCTAGTGCTACAGATGGCGGAACTTCCCTGCAAATAAAGCTCAGGTAGCAGATGATTTCTGTATTGTCAGAGAAAAGCTCT
Source organism: Bettongia penicillata ogilbyi (assembly GCA_023548195.1). Taxonomy (NCBI): domain Eukaryota; kingdom Metazoa; phylum Chordata; class Mammalia; order Diprotodontia; family Potoroidae; genus Bettongia; species Bettongia penicillata. The sequence goes on along the minus strand of JAJHZJ010000366.1, from coordinate 5,389,141 downwards.
GTCAATAAATCATCATGATGAGGCCCCTGAAATGATCTGGATCCCAACGTATGATATCTGGGGAAGAGTCCACTCAACTAAGTTGAGACTAGATGTTTTTATTCTCCCCAACTCAGTGACTTCAAATATTGACTTCAAATTCCTTTAAATAAAATAGAGAGAGGCTGAGAAGATGAATGCAGGAGTATTTTGAAGTCATTCGTTCATTGATTTAACTAACACAGATTTAGAAACTTCTATGAGCAATGCTTTTTGTGATACACTGAAGGAAATACAACAGAAGAAAGAATCCTTGCCCTCATAGACCTTACATTCTAATGAAGGAGATCCTATTTGTCCATAAAAGACTTGTTGTGTGTTTATGTTCTCAAAGATGACCATGACATCAAGATGATGACATAACTTGTAGTTGACTTTGATTTGAGTGAGGAGGGGCTGTGCAAGGGCACCAACCTCACCTTCTTCCCCTGAGCCATCTTTGTCCAGTGGCCTGATATTCATGAGGATGGAGGAGAAGGCCAAAGATGCAACGGGAGACCCTGACCCTTTAAGGCTCAGGTATTATCAGATTCTCACTTTGAGTGAGATACATACATTCAGGGAATAGGCTTCTTTAAGGGATGGCCCCTTTAATAAAAAAAAAAAGTCAAACTGGGAGGGGAAGACCTTCAAGGTTCCTGGGTAAAAAAGAAACAGTTACTATTTAGTATTTAATCACTTTTTAAAATATTTACTATTTTAAATTTTTTAGCATTTAGTATATAAATAATACTAGTAATAAAAGACTGTAATAGAAATCTGAATATAGTAAGTTGACAAGAGAGGTAATTTTGTAGCTTGGGAATGGCAAGGGGAGACTGTAAGGTTATAAAACAACCCGGAAGATGTTGTCCAGAAGGGAGATAGTATGCCGAAGGCTGTATCATTAATAGGTAATCATGATGAGAGGCTTAATATAGGGTCATGATGGAAAAAGTACAGAAAGTGAGACAAGGAACTGAGCCACAGACAAGACACTTAGGAATCATTCAAAGCTCAGACCTAGGGCGACACATCCAATATCAAGCTGTTTTTTTCACCACTAAAGCTCCTGTTCCTTCTGACTTTTTTATTTTTGTCTGAGGCAATACCATTCTCTGGCTTTACCAAGTTTGGAACATTGGGGTTGACTCCCACCTCCCTAGCATCTCTTGCATCTTTCCTTTACTTTCCATCCCCACTCTTATCGTGGCCCTCATTTATCTCTATTACAATGGTCTTCTAAAAGCTCGTCCCAACTCTACTCTTTTCACCTTTCAATTTATTCTTCATTCTGCTGTCAGACTGCTCTTCCTTAAACATGGATCTAGTTATCTTTCTCCTTCGCTCAAAAGTCACCGAACAAAAATCTGTGCCTACCAAGAAAAATCCATTCTCCTTGGCCTAGCACTTAAAGCACTTCACAATTTGGTATCATCCCTACCTTTCCAACTTGATCTCATATCAGTATCTTTCATGCACTCGGCATTTCAGCAAATCTGTACTATACTCTATTCTCCAAATGTCCCCCATGCTTTCCTCTCTCTCTCTCTCTTTCTCTCTCTCTCTCTCTCTCTCTCCTCCTCTTCCCTCCCTCCCTCCTTTTACTTCTTGAATTTTCACAAATTCTTTAAATCCCAACTCTAATTCTACCTTCTCTAGGATCTCCCCTGATTTTAGTGACTTTATCTCTTGGACCTCAAATAGCATTGTTTTGTTGCCTTTCTAATGCATATAAAGTCCTGAACTTGGAGTAAATTGAGGAAACTGAAGCAGATAGAGGTTAAGTGACTTTCCCAGGGGTCACATAATTGACTGAGTCTAGATTTGATTTCAGGTCTTCCTTATTCCAGGTGCAGTTCTCTAGCCATTATACCACTGAGTACCTCATAACAGATAAGTATAGTCAAACAAAGCAAGTTAACCTCTTGCTTATGTTTAACTAAGAGTTGAATGTTCTTTCACTTGCAAGGCAAAGATGACACCTACCATCATTTTTAAAAATAAGTTAATTTATTTATTTTTAGTTAAAAATATGGAACGCTTCATGGATTTGCATGCCATCCTCTCACAAGGGCCACCTTTTCTGTATCATTCCAATTTTAGTATATGTCCTGCTGAAGCAAGTACTACTACTGCCATTTTTTAATGATATCGCTTTCAAATTGGATACAAACCAGGTAAAGTTGAAATCATTTTATCACATGTACCACACTATGGATTCTTTACATGATAGCATGCATACTTAATGTCTTCTTTAAAAGGAAAGTGTGCCATAGGAGTTGTCATCTAGATTTTTTAAGGCACCCAAAGTCTGTGACAATGACAACCAGTTCCATCCATAGAAGTGTTTCAAAGACTGATATCACAAAGACAGACAATGACATTTGGGCCAGATGTCTTATGAGTAATCCCTTCTATAAAGATCATCTTCTCAGGAACCATTGCGCAGCTCTATCAAACCTCTATTAAGCACAAGTCTGTCTCAGAAAGAAATGTATTAGAAGGGAAAGAGTTTGAAGGAGGAGGTTTCTTTAGGGTCTTAAACACAGACCATGGCTGAATAAGGATCCTCCTTCCCTGTATTTACTTATTAAATTCTCTTTATCTGTTGAATTAAATTATTCAAGATAAAGAAAAAAGAAACAGTCAAAACAGGAATAGTCCCTTGGCCTTCCTCTTAATCCCTTTCTCCCAGAAAACTGATTAACCTTAACCAAACTCCTAACCAAATCTCCCCACCTCCTTTACTACTTTGGCTTAGAAATGGAGGGAGATAAGAAGTGAAGAGAGATGGGGAAGACAAGAGATGAGATAAAAGTAAAGAAAGGAGAGGAAAAGACCATCTAAAGTAGTGTGTCTGCTCAGGAGTAGGGGTGTGAGTAAAAGCTGGTGAGAAGGTGTGGAGGGACACTTCTGTCTGCTTCCAACCAATGCAAGCAAGCACTGATTGAAATCTGGAAGAGTCTGTCTCTGTACAAGCAGCATGAGGCCAGCTCCTTAGCCTTATAAGAAGACCTCCCTTGAGGTAAGAGACAAGAGGGTTCTCTCCTCATTGACTTTTCAGGTGCCAGATGGTGGGAATGATTTCTTCCTATCCCTTGAGTGTTACACTTTAATGTTTTATTGATGCTTCCATTTTTTTTCTTTTCCATATCATTTTCACTTGTCCATGACTCTCCTTCCTTCTCCTTAGTCAAGCAAAGGAAGTCAACCCATTGTTCTATCTGAAAATGTATGACTTATTCTGTGTCTCTTGTCTGACACCTCTATGCCATGTAGCAAAAGGCATTCTTTATTATCAGGAGCACACGCCCTTCCCAGATGTCTGCAGGTTCTATATTCCTCCCCACAGACAAGGGATGTAGTTTGGTGAAGTGGAGAAATCAGGATTTGTCCATGTGGAGAAAAAAACTTCCACCATCTCTTTGCCCCATTAACAGAATTCTCCCTTGTGGGAAGCAAGAAAACAAACATTTATTATGCACCTATTATGTGCCAAGTACTTTACAAACATCATCTCATTTAATGCTCACAACAACCCAGTCATAAGATTGTCCTCTCTCCTTCCTACTGGAACTCTTGGCCTCATTACAGTATCTGTTTTCAGAGTGAAATTGATGAGGGGCTAGAAATCGAAAGAGAACAATGAGAGAGAGATGGAGAGAGAGAGAAAAAAAGAAAGGGAGGAGTAGGAAGAAATAGAGATGAAGAGAGAGAGAGAAAAAGAGATGGAGAGGAGAAGATGGAGATGGAGAGATGGAGAGAGAGAAAGAGAGGGAGAAAAGAGAGGAAAAATACAAACACACAGACATAGGGACTGAGATAAACAGGCACAGATGTGAATTACTGGGTAATGCTGAGTGGCCCCCCTACTGAGCATGTTGCCATGACAACGCACATTGGATACTGCTGCCTTTGGGGAGGGGGTGCAAAGCGAGGGAGAAAAGCCTTTCAGGAAGACAGTGCTGTAACTCTGGACCCTGTCCTTTTTGATATTTCTGGAAGCATCATGTTCACAGTAGCCTTGTCTCCTAGAGCTCTAGTCTCTGTGCTCACCTCAGCATGCAGGAGGCATGTCTGAAGGAATGGCTCTCTGTCATTCTGCTTGCCAAGCCCACACAAATCTTCCCCGCCTCATTTTCTGGCTACCACCCTCCCATCATTCCAGGCCTTCCATGTCCAAGCCTGTCTTTTTTCAAAGAATCTCACAGGAAAGAGAAGTGTTGGACTTGCCCCCAAACACTTAGAATTCTTAGACATATATAATAATGGATATCTTCGTGATATTCATTCAATAGTTTGATTGATCAACAAACCTTTATTGAGTGTCTATTGTATGCTAGGTACCACGAATATAAACAGAGAAATGAAATAGTCCCTACCCTCAGGAAATTGATATTTTATTGGAAGAGATAATGTGTACATGTGGCAGATTCCCAAAACAAATTTGGAAATTAAGGGACAGAATTGCTATAACCTAGTTTTGGGGTAACATCCATAGTACCAAAATTATAGGGATACGGATTAGAGATGTTATTTCATTGGTATAAAGAACTCCCAGGTGAAGAAATGCCCTCTCCCAATTCAATTCACAAATGATATATAAAGTAATTTTGGGGAAAGGGTCCTAGTAATTGCAGGGGCCTGGAAAGTTTTCATGTAGAAGGTAGTGTATGAGGTCGAATTTTGAAGGCAATGGGTCCTAAGAGGCACAAGTAAAAATGAAGTCCATTCCAGACTTAGGAGACAGCCCATGCAAAATCAGAGGTGGAAAGTAAAATGTCACTCAACAACCATTTAAATGCTTATTACATGCAGCAGAGATACAAAGATCAAAGTGAAACAGTCTAGGAATGTATTTCAGTAGTTAACCTTGTGCCTAGAGTATGGATTTTGCTGATGCATCTAGCTTACATCAATAATTTTACAATAATTGTGAGGTGAACCCTAGGGTCTTCAAGGTTTTTCAATGGAGTACACTTTCTTACAGAGCCTAACAGCCTGCAAAGGCTTTGAATACTGACTGGCCTGGTGACAGGCAATGTCAGTCATTGGATGGCCAACCTAGCTAAGTTTGGAGGGTCTCCTTATCAGAAGGATTGGCCATCATGTGGTGACAATTTTAGCCATGGCAACTTACTAATCTATCCTCTTTGTGTGTGCGTGCATGTGTGTGTGTGTGTGTGTGTGTGTGTGTGTGTGTGTGTGTGTTCGTCCTTCATTGCCGAAGAAGACCATGCCATCAGAGAGAAATGATGACATGACTTTCACTTGACTTTGTTTTGAGTGAGTAAGGGCTGTGCAGGTCACCAGCCTCACTTCTCCTCCAGATCCATCTGAATCCAGTGACCAGATATTCATCAGGATGACTGGAGATGAGCCAGGATGAGGCAAGTGGGGTTAAGTGACTTGCCCAAGGTCACACAGCTAATGAGTGTAAAGTGTCTGAGGTGACATTTGAACCCAGATCCTCCTGACTCCTTCTCTATCCACTGCACCACCTAGCTGCTCCATAACCTATCTTCTAAGGACAGTTTGGAGGACCTGTGCATGGTGATAGGAAGGTAGTCAACCCTTTCTGCTCCCTCCTCCCTTTGGGAAGGGTTGGAGTTAATTAGTTAGGTCTCTGCTTCCATATCAGTGGCTGGTGGTTTAATTAGCCATACCTCGTTACAACAGCTTGCTTATTTTCAGCAGAGGCAATATAATGGTTCTCAGATCCACCATAGGCCTTTTATCTGCTGTATTATGGAGTTTATATCAGTCAAAAAGTACAATTAAAATAGATCAGAGTGCCCCATTAGGAAAATATCTAACATGGAAACATAGGTTTGACTCTCTGTCCTAATTTAAATTTTGTTTATTTCTAGCTAATCCCTGGCCTCTTTATGTTTGAAGCAAAAATCAGGATACAGGAAACCCTTGCATAAAAGAAGCAAGGAGAGTATATTATAATATCTATTACTTGACAGGCATGGAGAGAGGAACTTGGATAAAGGACAGTCCCCTACTCTTACGAGTAGCCACCCCACATACATTTGCTCTACCTAGGAGATCAACTGGGATGCTTCTGGCAAACTCCAAATTCTAGGAAGTCCTTTAATAATTTTGGGAGTTTCAAGCATTGTCCTTTCTGAATGCCTTCCCTAGTGCATTATTACTAGTGAGTATATTATCTATGTGGCAGATGTTCTAAACAAATCTGGAAATTAAGGGACAGAATTGATGTAACGTAGATTGTGGGGAGCATCCACAGCATCAAAATTATAGGGATAGGTATTAGAGCTGGGTTTTTGTTGATATAAAAAATTCCCAGATGAAGAAATTCCCTGTACTAATTCAGGTTGGCAGCTTTTTTGCAACACATAGTCTTAGAGAATTGTCTAGAGCAGCGAAAAGTTATGACTTACCCAAGGTCATCAGCCAGGGTATATGGGAAGCAGGCCTAGAATCCAGGTCTTTCTGGCCAATTCATTACACTGCCATGCTTACCAAGATGGTGTATACTTGAAATCTCCTACTATGCTAGTGTATGAGTGCTCTTAGGATAGGGATAGAGTCTTCTCTTCATTCTGTATCCTTGACCCATTTTGATGAGTATGTTCCCAAGAGAAAAATTTCACAAAATATATTGGATACATTTCTAGGATGCCACATGGCTGGGCCAGCTGTAGAGGCATGGCAGGTCAAATGGGACCTTCCCTTCCCAAGCACAAGATGTACAAAGCTATTCACACTTTTAGAATAATAGGACTCTTTTTAGCACTTTGTGAGTACATGACATCAATTTTATTTATTTTTGTTTTTCTTATTCAAAATGATACCCCCTCTCGCCAATGATGATAGGTGGAGGAATATAGCAAGCAGTCTTTGTTGGATTATAGAGATATTGCTATTTCTTGCTTCACAGAATATGGCACAGGAAAGTTGATTAATAAAGCAAATTTATGTAAACTCAATCCCATCTTCCCAATGATATGTGGGAAAAGTCACTTAACTTTCCCGAGCCTCAGTTTCCTCATCTGTAAAGTAGGGATGATAACACTTACTTTATGGGGTTATTGTGAGGATCAAATTAAGGAAGTTATGTAAAGTACTCTGCAAACCTGATACATGAGCATGAGCAATAGTTACTCAAGGATCCAGGCTCACCTCCAAGCCTGGCTGAGGTACCAGAGGGCCACTGGCACCAAGTGTCTGGTGATCAGGTAAATGACCTTCCAGAAGTTAATTGTGGCAGTTAATAAGACAGACTTCTTAGTACAGACAAAAAGACCGATGGCAAGTGATCGAATGGCAAAGAAAATGAAGACCCAAGGAAGCACAATCATATATCATTAGTTCATGAATACAAACCATATGCCAAGGGGTTTAGTCAAAGAAAGAAGCAAAGGATCCAAAGGAATAGGTCAGTGAGACGGACAACAGAGTGGAGCCGAAGAGCAAAACAAGAGCTGAGAAGCCAAGAAGACGAGTTGAGAACCAAGGACATTAGATGCCATGGCCGAGGAGAGGGTGAGTCTGCCAGCTTGTTCCTCCTCAGTGTAAGAAGGCTTTATGGATGAGACAGATATTTTTAAAATTTATTTTCAGTGTTCCACAATCACTATCATGTAACTTGGATTTTTTCTCTCCCTTCCCCTCCTTTCCCCCTACCTCCTCCCTCCCTCCCCAAAGCAGCAGACAATTTTATATAGGTTCTACATATACATTCCTATTAAATATATTTTCACTATAGTCATATTGCATAGAAAAATTAAATGAATGGGAGAAACCATATAACAAACCAAAACATAGTACAAAAGAAAATGATCTTCTACATTCTGCGACTGAATTCCATAGTTCTTTCTCTGGATGTGGAAAGCATTTTGTCTTAAAAGACCGTTGGGAATTTTTTAATTCCTTGCATTGCAGAGAAGTTCTAAGTCTACCAGAAAAAATCCTCGCACCCTGTGGTTGTTGCTGTGTACAAAGTTCTCCTGGCTCTGCTCCTTTCGCTCAGCATCAGATTACATAAGTCTTTCCAGGCCTCTCTGAAGTCTTCCTCTTCATCATTTCTTATAGCACAATAGGCTTCCATAACATTCATATACCATAATTTATTCAGCCATTCCCTAATTGAAGGGCATCCCCTTGATTTCCAGTTTTTGGCCACCACAAAGAGAGCTGCTATTAATATTTCTGTACATATAGGACCAGATAGAATTATATTTAATCTAAATAGAGGAAGAGAGGAGTTTGATGAGCAGGGATTAAGATGTTTCAACCCATAACAATATAGATGCAACTGAATCAGGATCGAGTGTAGCTAACACACGGATACTGCCATATGCATGCACTTCAGGCACAAAACACTTTGGGATAGAAACGCTGTCATGTTTGTTGATATTTTGTATTCTTCTCTCAATCAATCAATAAGTATTGTGGTAGATAACAAGAATCTGTGTGCCAGGCACCATTCTAAAGGATGAGGATAAAATTGCACAAGTAAGACTGTTTCATTCTACTGAAGGATACTATATGTTCCCAGGTAAGTAGGTACAGTATATCTTGCAAGTATGCATCTGTGTATGTATATATGCATGTATGTATATACATCCCCAATAATTGGATGGACTGGAATCTTCAATGAAAACTCCTTGAAGAGAGATAGAAATTCCAAAAACAAGGGTGAGGAGGAAGGAGATTTCAGGCCTGAGAGACAGCCTGGGCAAAAGCACAGAAGACGAACTACAAAGGGAACAACCATTTTCCAATTTTGCCTAGTGGTCAAGGAAAATGATTTTGAAGTTGCAAACCTGGGTGACTGGAAGAATGATGGTGCCCTCAACAGAAGTTGTAAAGTTGGGAGGAGTAGGTTTAGGGAGGAAGAGAATGTGTTGTTCTTTCAACTTGTTGAATTTGAGATGCTTTTGGAAAGTTGAGGTTGAGAAGTGTAGCAAGCAGTTGGTAATGTCAGGATAGAAATGGGAGCTCAGTCTATAGATATGGAAGTTCTCTCTCTCTCTCTCTCTCTCTCTCTCTCTCTCTCTCTCTCTCTCTCTCTCTCTCTCTCTCTCTCTCGAATCTGTGGTAGTTGTTGAGATCAGAGAGAAATGAAATATTTTATGACCGAGTCCTAAGGTATACTCACACTTTTAAGGTAAAACCTTTGTTGATGATGCTGCAGAAGAGATTGATTAGAATTGGCCAGACTCATAGGAAGAAAATCATGATTGAGGTGTATCACAAAAGCTCAGGGAGAAGATGGTGTCCAGGAGGGTGTGGTCATTAGTGTCAAATAATGCAGTGAGATCAAGAAGGATGAATACTAAGAAAAGACCATCGGATGTAGCAATAAAGAGATCACTGGTGACCTTGAAGAGAGTAGTTTTAATTGAGAGTCAGGGATAGAATTCAGATTGTAAGATGCTGAGAAGTGATTGGGAGATGAGAAAGTAAGGCAATGAGTGTAGATGTGGAGTTTGGATATGAGAGGAGAAATATAAGATGATATCCTAAGGAAATGGATGGATCACATAAAGGATTTTGGGGGACTGGGTACAAATGAATGTCTATGTAAGCATCATAAGAGGATCTAGCAGGGAAGCAGAGGTTGGAAATTAGGGAGAAAGCAACTCTTAGCAAGCAGGGATGTGATATGGGAGGACATAATCATTCTAGACACAGAGAAACATCAAAGAGAACAACAGAAAGGAACTCTTCCACACAGCTCTACTCCAAGGGCTCAGGCTACTGCTATACTTTCCCCTACTGTATTTCCCCATCCCTCAGCCATGTATGAGCTCAGGGAATTATGACCCAGTCCTCAATATAGCCAATGAGTTCGTCAAATTGGGAGTGAGCATCAACTCCTTCTCCTTTGACCACAAAAACATAGAGACAACTAATGAAGAGAATAAAGAAAGTGCTAAAGATCTTACCTCAATTTACTGATAAATCAGGTTTCCAATGAGAGGTCTTCCTAATAGCCATGAAGATGTCTTTGGAAAGTAGATCCTTGGCAGACACGAGGAGAGCAGATAGTGATGCCTTTTTGCTTACCTCAAAAGCTCTACTAGAAATGGAATCATCACTAAGGAGATGGTGACTAGATCTTTTCCAACATAATGTATGCAAAAGCAATATGTATATGTGTGTGTGTATAATGTATGTTCTGCAAAATGTGAGTATGAATTTATACATAATGCTATAAATATCCAGCATTTGATCATCTGCGTTAGTTAAGGGAATGATAATACAAATAATCCGAAATAGCATAGAATAAAATATTTCTTTTAGAACTTGGAATGCATTATGTGTGTGTGTGTGTGTGTGTGTGTGTGTTGTTTTTTGCTATAGCAGATTTGCCTGCCCCATTATTTCTTGCTTACACTAATGAAAGTGGTGCGTCACTTTTCTGGTGGTCACTCATCCAGCAAAATCAATTGTCCAGAACCCAGCTGAAGTTCAGGAAGGATCAGGAGGATCAGGAAGAATAGGAGGAAATACATTTTTGGCCTCTGAGTAAACAAAACAGATATCCCAAGGTATGTGTTCAGCGCTTAGGCCCTTTATTCATAAGACAACTATTCCCAACCTACTCTTTTAATCAAATCCTATTCATCCTTGTATTAAACCAGAGTTAAATTTGTTTATCTCTGACTTTCTATCCTGTAGCAGATAAAAAACAGAGAGTAGGAAGAGGGCAGTTGTGCTAGACTGGCATACTGATGACAGCAGGTAGTGACAAGGGAGTAGATAGAAGAGGCAAAGGAAACAGCAACTCTGAAGCCAGTTAAGTTATAGTGCCAGTTAAGGGTTCAAGCTAACCGTCCTGCATGTGTCAATAGCCCCTAAGGATATCACTGTCTATGTGGTCATTGTTCTTCATAGTGAAGAACCTGAACCATCGAGACAAGGTTCAAACATGTTCATTGCACTCTGTTTCCTTTAGCAAAGTCTTATTCCAAGGTGTCTGTATATTTGTGGAAATGAGGCTGGGTTTTTGAAGGCTGTTCCAGCAGAGTAGAGGTTCTAGAAAGTTCTACAGAACTAGAAATATCTTGAAAAAGATCCACTGATGAATCCAGCCTGAAGTCTGAGGGCTAGCCTTGTTGTTATGAACAACTCATTAGCAGAAAGGTGACCACCAGATAATACATTTTGGGACCATAGTCATTCAGGAAACTGTCTTCTAAGGTCAGAGGGACTGTGTACTTAATTAGGGTGAGAAGTACCCACACTGATTAAATCACATATCTTTTGAAGTATTGAAGTAAAAATTCTATTTAATAAGGTAAGAGAATGATTAGAAAATTTCCCATCAAATATGAAAAAAAACCAAACCCTACAATGCTGATGGTACTTAAAGAGATTAGTTTCAGTTAACTAGAAGGACCATTCCCTTACATAAGTGGAACGGCTCATTCGCTGAGGTCTGCTAAATGAAGTGTCAGCTAAGTGACAACTCTTGTAATTCCTGACCAGTGCTGGGGGGAAGGGAGCAGGGGGTCCAGAAGGATGGAGGGATGCTGGCCTAGAATAAATAATTTGCTGCAGATAATCAAGCTTTGAGTGCTTATATTCAAATGAAAGCCTTGCAATGAATCTAATGGGATAAGGAGAATATCTGATGTGGAAAAAATGCTTCCTTTCAGTAGGAAAATCACATCTCATTTCTTATAGCTAGTATAAAATGAAACTTGTTAGGCTTAGCTGTGTCACCAAATTCTTGGGCTATAGTGCCCAGTCCTTAGTATAGTCCTTGGCACATAGTAGGTGCTTTAGTAAGTATTGATTACTTGACTGACCTGAGAGCCAACAGAAGTCCTGGGAACTACACAGACTTACTTTGGAGTGCCTAGTGTGAAAAACCTTGTCTTTGAATTACTAAAAATGACAGTAAGGCTACAGTGGATAGAGTGCTAGGCCTGGAATCAGGAAGACTCATCTTCCTGAGTTCAAATCTGGTCTCAGACACTACTAGTTGTGTGACTCTAGACAAGTCACTTAACCCTGTTTGCTGTAGTGTCCTCCTCTGTAACATAAGCTGGAGAAGGAAATGGCAAACAACTCCAGTATCTCTGCCAAGAAAACTCCAGATGGGGTCACAGGGAGTCAGACATAACTGAAATGAAACAACAGTGACAATAGCTAACATACAGCTCCTATAATCAACTTATACTTCCTTAAAAAGGGAATAATGATATAATATCTAACAATAAAATAGAATTGTATAGGCTGCAAAGCACTTTACCAACATTATCTCATTTGATCCTTACAACAACATGATGAAGTAGGTGCTATGAGTATCCCCATTATACAGATGTGGAAACCAAGGCTAAGAGAAGTTAGGGGAGTTGCCCAGGGTCACACAGCTATGAAGTATCCGAGGTAGGATTCAAACTCAGGTCTTTTTTATTCTAGTTTCACCACTCTATCCACTGAGTCAACTAGCAAAAATGGGTCTGTGAAATGTCTCCATTATCTTCTCTGAACCAATTTTCAGGCATCTCCAAATTCCTTGGTTCATTATCAGAAGATTCCCATTAGACTGTGAGGTCTTGAGAACAGAGACTGTCCTTTGCCTTTCCTTGTATCCGCAGTTCTTAGTACGGTGTCTGAAACATAGACATTTAAAAATGTTTGTTTACAAACTAAAGGAAATCTAAAAGTTAAGGTGAAGGTCACCATGGTAATGATGATAATCCCTAAATAACAACCCTTTGTACCTTATTAAGTCACACTTTGTAGCCTCAAGTGTCTCCCTTCTCACTTGGTACCATAAGTATCAGAGTGGTCCTACAGCACTTCGGTCTCATGAGTTTAGGTCTAGAAAATCAACAGCCAGGGCTGTTGAGCTAGTCATGGAATGGAGTCAACCCAGTTAGAGAGTGAGCTGTGCCCATCTCCTTGGCAGTAGAGTTCAGAAAACCCATATGGCCAAGTGCCAAGAATGGCATTTCTTGGCAAACTTGAGGGACTTTTATATGACAAGTTTGTCAGTACTGTTGGTGGGAACTGAAAATTTCATGTCAATGTTCAGAGTAACTCTCTTGATCTCATCTGTTTCTTTCTCTTGGTTGCCTCTCAACTCTATAAAATCCCTCTCACCATCATTTAACAACATGCCTAGATGATGTTCTTCTATATATGCTTCAAGTAAAATAAATACAGGTCTAGCCTCTGTCTTCCTATCCAGGTACTGGGAGACTATACTTAAAGCAAAACCAAAAGGAGATACTCCAGATTTCTCCATTCTTATCCCATTATAGAATCATAAAATGTTATAGATGGAAGGAAACTTAGAATTATTCTAAGCCAAGAGCCTCCATTTATAGATAAGAGAGTGGTCAAGAGAGATAAAATGATCTGTCCGTCTTCAAACAATAACAGAGACAGGTCCTAGAATCATAACATCGTAGACCTAGGGTTGAAAGGGATCTCAAAAGCCATCGGACCCCAATCCTCACCCCTTCATTTTATAAATGAGGCAAATGAAGTCCAGGAGGTTTAGTGCCTTGCCCACAATCACCTAGGCAGCAAGTGTCAGAGGCAGGATTTAACCCAGTTACTCTGAGTTCAGAGACAGTTCTCTTTCCATTATGCTCTACTATTGACTTTCTGTTGTATCATGCTTCCATGTTGCATACAAAACAGTTGAACTTGGAGCCATGATTTCCTCTGCCAGACTAACTGGATTAGGTGATGGAAGAGGGTTTGTTTTTTTTTACAGATAAAGGGAAAATCGTTTTACACCTAGGGCAACAACGGGTAGCTTAGGATAACTTAGGGAATAGGATTTGGAAAACATCAAGAAATTCTCTATTTCAGGCTTTGGATGACTAATCATTGAAAAAAGATATGTTATTGCTATGATATCAGTAAATTAAACATTGAAAATTGATGGAAAAACATTTCACCCAAGGTATAGATACTTGTGAGTGTGGGTGTATGGATGGGATGGTGTTGGACAGCTGTAAAATACCTGTGTGAATGATACAGAAGAATCACAAGAGGGAAGCCTCAGAACTCCCATTCTATAGATGGGGAAACTGAAGCAGGATATCACCAATGTGATGGGAAGGGGATATAGAATCATGAGTCAAATCAGGTTTTCTAATTCCCTTACTAGTGTTTCTATCAGGCATGGGATAAAAAGCATGCACCTCAAATCCTGTGTGATCCATCCTGAACTTGGTTTCAGTATGTTACAGTTCAACTTCCTTATCATCAGTCCAGAATTTCACAAATATGGTTGTTCTATCTGAAACTACCGGGAGAAATGGAGGTGAAATGTTGTTATATTCAAAACTCTCTTCTGATGTTTCAAAAATATCTTTAATTTTGTTTCCGTAGATTGTTAACCTTTTCCTTCCCAGAACCATGATTGTGTTTGCTTTGGCTCCTTCAACCTATAGAGGATAAGTCTGAGTTTGATGAGCGAAGGAAAGCATCTTTTTCCTTAATCTCATTACGAGGGCTGGTCAGTCTTTAATTCTTTCCAGGGCTCCCACACTGTGAAATGATGTCCTCTTGGAAGGCATTGCTCTTTGTGGAGCTGATATGTTTGGTTTTTCAGGGAAGTGAAGAATGAAGGTAAAGTAGAGAAAGAGCTGGTCAAAAACAAGTGATAACATGGCAAACTGGGAAAGTCTGACATTAAATGGCTTCAATCTGAATTTTAAAAACAATTTTTTTTTCAAAAGACCAGCTATTTTCTCATTTTAGATTGAAGCTCTACTCCACCATGACAAATGATTGTGCTTAGTTATCTGACTGTTATCCTTTTGGGTGGAGTTAAACTTCTCGTTTTCCACATGAATTTAAAGAAAACAGCCCGGTACCATGGAATAAACACTGGACTTGGAGTCATAAGATTTGGGTTCTGGTCTTAGCCCTGCTGGTCAAAATCCTTTATATTTTGACCCTCAATTGTCTAATCCACAAAAATGAGCAAAATAATACTGGTATTGCTTTATCAAGTAGCTATTTCTATGAACATCGAATTAGAAAATTCATATAAAGTTTTTTGTAGAAATATACTTTGGGTTCATATGGACTAGGTCCAATCTTGAGCGTTCTGACTCTAAAGAGGAAGGGGAATCAATTTCTCTCTTACTCTCTACCCACTATGGAATAAAACTTGAGGAAAACATCCAAAACAAAGGTTAAATATTGCTTATATCTAGGTTCTCTTCAAACCATGAATGACAAAGTCCTTTCTTGAAATGGTGCTCAATATATAGTTTGGATATCAGATATAAGAATGCTATTTTTTTCTTCTGCTAGAGGGACTTCATAATGCAAAAAAAATCACCATACAAATATAGGAAATATTGAACATCTCAAAAAGTTCATTATACCCTTTATTCTTGCCTCACAAAGTGAAGACAATTTTATAGGACTGTCAAATAGATATTTTAAATTCCCCTAACACCTACTCTCTCCAAGCAACTGGGAAGGTTCTAATCCCTTCACTAGTCAAAGTTTCAGCTATAGGATTATGTTGAGGCTTAGCACAATGCTCAGCACATAGTAGGCATTTAATAAATGTTTATCGGATTGTATTGGTGATCCTCTTCTCTGCTGAGAACTGTGGAGTTAAAGAAATCCTTTCCTCATGTCAGCTGATGTCCAAATCTGGAACTCAGGAGTTCTTGACTCATGGGGTGACTGCTGAGACTGGAAACCTTCTTGTCTTTATCTCTCTTCTTGTTGACCTATGGTCAGAGAAGGAAACAGAAAGGTGAAAGGAGACAACCTGGGCCAGGGGAAGGGAAGAAGTCTTAGCTCAGACCCACCAAAGTAAGCTCATACTTCCATTGCCATGTGCCACTGAAAGCAATTATTGCCACTATATGGGGAGGAGGGAAGAAAAATCTCTTTCCTATCCCTCCTCTATCACACTGGAAGTTCAAACGAGAGAAAGTGGTTCACAAAGGGAGTGGATTCCAAAAAGAAAATGATAGAACCACTTTCATAACTCTTTTATTTTAGCCCAACAAAAGCCTGTCATACTGATTGATTCTCTGCTACCAACCATCTTCAGTGCTGTCCCATTTACTGGGGAACAAGAAAGTGTTTCTATGACATCCCAGCAAGGAGTCACAGTCAATGTTCAGCTCTATAGGAGGTGACTTCTCTTCCCTCCATACACATGTCATTTCCTACATAAATCATTCATTTTATTTGTTAAATCTCTTACATGTTGTACCTTTGTTTTTATTTGACTTTTCTAACTACACGATATTTCTATATAATTGTTCCAAGTGATATTAGTTATGTGTCTTACTTTAGCTTCAATTCTTTGTAGAATTTTAAATTTTGTGTACATGTTGTATCTCCTACTAGAGCATAAGGTCATTGAGGGCAGGAATCATTTTGTTTTTGTCCCCAGTCCCCAGATCCCCAGTGCCTTCAACGTAACAATAGTATTTGAAAAGCTGAATTAATTCACCTTGGTTTTTAAAAAAAATGCAGTTTTTTGTTAGGACATTCATTATTCTTCTGAAGATGATGAGTCTGTGACAAAAAGGAAAATGAAGAACAGAAACATCTGGATACTGGGGCAGCCAGACATTTTTGCCCTGAAATATCCAGAATACTGAGAAAAATAAAAGGTTTTTGCTGTTGTGGTTTTTTATTTAATTACCTGGTTAATTTCCTCAGTTTTCCATTTCACCTTGTATGGGAACATATAAATTAAAATGATCCTTTTCTTTTATTTTACTGAGCAACTCCTGGAGGGGAGGGTACAGATGTCTAAGATTTGGTCCCTGCCTTGGAGCAACTTATAATTTATTTTCTGGAACAGTGTAAATATGTATGTATAAAACAAGAAAACACAGTCAAATTCATGATAACATCACATTTTCTTGCCTATTGCCTCCCAGAACCCTCTTTTCTTGATATTTTAGCTCTAAAATGGGAGAGAGGGCAAGGAAGGAGGTGACCATCTTAGTCCCTGTTCATTTACATCATTGGGAACCATCATTAATCTTTGAAATTTTTATCCCTGTTTATTAAAGAACTGTGAATCACCCAGAGTTACATATCAATGGCATCATAGTTAACTGGAATTGAGATCTAACATTAGTTCTTACTTACAGCAATTTTTCACCATTTAAATTCAAGTCATCTTTAAGAAAGAATTCTATGTCTATGAGAGAGAAAGCAACATAGTGAGAAAGATGACTTGCCAGATGAGTTCCTAGATGATTTGGAAGGCGCCATTTACATTTAAGATTTCATGTCCTTCCAATTTTCAGATTTGGGGCTTAAAAATACCTTCAGAGGGAAAGAGGCTTCTCCAGTCACAGGTCACTTCTTGCAGCTATAGGGTTGGTTACAGATATGCTTGCCAATCAGATATCTCTATATTCTTGGCCCAGAAGAGGTAGGAGGAAAATAAAATGGGGACTGAGACAATTCCTATTAGGAGATGAATATCTGCTACTAAGCTTTTACTCTCTTTCACACTGGCCAATGACAAATGACTGACTACTTTCTTTATAACCCTAAGTCTCCACATTCTAAAGTTGTCTTAATGACAGGATGACCATTGTCTCAAAACCGAAAAGAAAGAAAAAGCTTATATTGAGGGTGAAGGACATGGTCTTTGGGTGTCTATATGAGTATGAAAAAGTTATTGGGAGAAATACTTCTCTTTATTTTCTCTTCATAATGTGTGTTGTATGTAGGAAAATGGAATGCAGATAGGCAAATAATCAGGAAAGATAACTGACATTTGTTAAAGCTTAAAACTGTACCAAGACTTTTGGGACACCCTAAATAGCGTTTTAAGGTTGGAAAAGCATTTTTATATATTTCGTTATTTGATCTGTCCAGATACGTACTTGGAGGTATAATTAGCCCCATTTTACAGATGAGAAAACAGACTCAGAGAGAGTAACTTCTTTAGGTAGAATGTAAGCTCATTATGTGTAGGACCTGTTTATTTCTGCCTTTCTATCTGCAGCTCCTAGTACAGTTCCTGATGCATAGCAGGTATTAAATAAGGGCTTATTGACTGCTTTATTGAATATATAGAAGGGCTACAAAGTCACACAACAAGGAAGCATTAGAGATTCAAACCCCATGCTGTCTCTCTGCAGTACAAGAAATATAAAGTGAAGAAATAGTGGCAGCTTATATTTGGTCAAAGGAAGCTTCTTGAAGGGATGAATTTTGAGGGAAATGATGGAGGTGAATTAATAGAAAGGAGGTGAAAAGGTATTTTGCATGAAGTACCAAGGAATTGTTTTAGGCTAGACCTGACCCAGGTCAGCCCCTGTAGTTTAAGTTTGATGCTGGAACAACAGGAGATGCTTGTAGGTCATTCAACAGTTAACAAAAGGAGAATTACTTAGGCTTAACAGGCGAAGGAGAGGCAGGAAGGATGGATACTGAGAGACTCTTGAGTGGATTCAGCTGAGCGAACAAACCTCCCTTTCCAAACCCCCAGCCTCCAGATCCTTGTGGCTGCTTTGGAGTCAGGTCACCAGGAAGGGATTTCAATAGTCTGAGTCCTTAGGTCCCTGAGTCATGTCTCAGACCTCCAAAGGAAAGAAAAAATAGCTTAAGCTTCATGGTGACACACACACGCACCTTGAGTGGTACATATTCACACACATACCAGGTGGTATGTGTGTGTGTGTGTGTGTGTATACAGAGAGACAGAATGATCAGAAACTGTGGTATAGTATAATTCTCCTTTAGAAGTTTTGTACTTTCTACCTTTAGAGTATGTGTATACATATATAGATAGATATGCGCATACATATGTATATATATACATAAATGTTTATCTATGTAAGCATGTATGCATATACATGCATGTGTATGTATACATAATCATACACACATATATCCTATAAGTGTATACACAAACATATATTTGTTTTACAAATACACACTTCTGTATCTTTGTTTGGTAGAAGGAACATAGCCTATTTCCCTCCCCACCCCCTACCCACATGAAGGTTACTACTCTGTCTCTCTCTTTCCCTCTCTTTCTGCATATATTATATATGCATATATTACATATACATACACATATAAACACACATACATATGTATAAACATATAAATGGTGAGATTATAGATTGGGACATTAATATTCCATTTCAGTAAATCCAGGTGTAAAAAAAATATAGTGATGACTATTGAAATGGAAAGGGAGAGATGAATATGAGATAAGTTGTTATGGAAAATTGGGTAATGGACAAGATATGGGGATCAAAGGAGAGGAAAGAATCAAAGATGATTTCAAGGCTTTGGATCTGAGACCAGGTGGTGGTAGAAGCTGTGAAGTTGGATGAGTTCCTCAGGGGAGTGAACACAGACAAATAAATAAAGCAGAAGATCCAAGGTTGAGCCTTAGGGAAATCATGTAGTTAAAGGGTAGAAGGAGGAAAAAGAGACAGAAGAGACAGCAACAGTGGTCAGATAGGACCAAGAAATCACTGTGGTGAAAATATAATTTTCTCTTAGAAGTTGTGTATTCTGTTCCTTTAGAGTGTATGTATGGTGCATGCATGTATGCATGAATGTGTGTGTGCATGTGCATGTGCGTGTGTGTGTGTGTGCACAGAAAGCTCCCAGGAATCCATTTCTCATGATGTTCCATTGCCCAAAAAGCATTGCTCATTGGAGAGATTCTCTAGATTGTATTTCTTAACAGCCTATATCTGGCTACAGAACAGTAGTGTCTGATTGGGAGGGAGCGTTATAAAAAGCAGAACTACTGGGGTCATAGTCTGGGAAAAGACAGGGAAGCAAGTCGTGGGTTCTCATTACAATGGGGAGACAGAAAAGAAACAGGTAGAAAGAACATGGCATCCCTGAACCCAGGAGTGCTACCAGGAGATGAATAACCCTGGAGCTGAGTTGAGAGGTTTAAAGCAGATCTCAGCCTGAATTGAGAGGCTTTGAAGAACCTTCTGAGATAAGTGGTGCACAGCCTTAAGCTTTTACCACTGTACCATGATTTCTGAAGTGACTATGTCCCTTTCTGGCTATAATGAAGACTAATAGATATTAAGAGAGGATAAAAGTTTTAATCCATTTGAGCCTATGGAAGCTGGGAAGATGAAGCCTATTTGAACAGGGAAAGAGGAGATAGAGACAGAGTGGTCAGATAGGACAAAGGCAGTGCTATTGTTCAGCTGCTTCAGTCACGTTTGACTCTGTGATCCCATTTAGGGTTTTCTTAGCAAAGATACTGGAGTGGTTTGCCATTTCCTTCTTCAGAGGACCAGGAAGGTACTATGGTATAAAATTCTCTTTATAATTCTCTTTAGTTGATTCCCTCATGTTATCAACCTTGATTTTCTGTCTTAATCAAATGTTTTGTTATAGAATATTATTATCATTGGCATGGTCCCTAACATCAACTAGCCGTTCAAAAATACTACTATGTGCTAAGTGCTGGAGACACAAAGAAAGATAAAAACAGTCTCTGACCTCATGGAACTCATATTCTAGCAGGAAGAAAACATTCAAACAACTCTGTACAAAAAAGATATTATATATATATATATGCACATACACATGTATGTGTGTATGTATATATATACATACATATATACACACATATATACATATATATTGTATATATTATATATGTGTATGTATATATATTATATGTGTGTGTATGTGTATGTGTGTGTATATATATATATATATACATATATATATATATATATATAAAACGTATGTATGTATGATTGGAAACAGCTCCAAAGGGAAGGCACTAGAATTTTGGGAGATTGAGAAAGACTTCTTGGGGAAGGTAAGATGTTGGCTGAGATTTGAAGGAATCTAAGAAAATCAGGAGGTGGAGAAGAGAAGAGAAAGAATTTCAGGCACTGGGGACAGCTAGTGACAATGCAGCATAAATAGAGAGTGTGGAATTTGTGGAGGCTTGGGACATGATTTATATCAAACTGCAAAAAGTAGCAAAATATGTCAGTCATAATACTCATAATTTTCAGGGATTCTGATGATTTATAAACCTTTTAAGATTCTACAGTTTCTGCTTCAGTGAATTCCAGATTTTTTTTAATTGTAAAGTATGACCCTGTTGAATGTCTGTTACTGATAGCCAACACAATACCCATTTTAGTGATAAAGACAGATACTTCATTTAGCTGGATAACCATGGGTAGTATAATAATATCGTAATAAACACAATAAATAAATATGGATTCATCATTTGTCATATGCCACATACTGGACAATGTAAAAAGTTTGAGGAAGACAACCCTAACCTTGGGCAACTAGTTGGCACAAAGGATACAGTGCTAGGCTTGGAGCCAGGAAAGTTCTTCTTTCTGAATTTAAATCTGACTTCAGTTACTTACTGGCTGTGTGACCCTGGGCAAGTCATTTATCCCCGTTTGCCTTAGCTCCTCATTTATAAAATGAGCTGGAGAAGGAAATAGCAAACCACTCCAGTATCTTTGCCAAGAAACCCCAAATGGGGTCACAAAGAACTGGACACAACTGAAACATCAACTCGACAACAAAAAGCCTTAACCTAAATGGAACATACAATTTAGTTGCAATTCCATACCCTACCATCTGAACAGACCCACATTTAAAACGGTGGCTTCAGGATTTTTTGAGGAATTTGATGTCACTCATTCAACCAACAAAGATCATTAGGAAAACTAGGAATTACTGGAGGAATTTTGTTTCTGCCTTGAAAGATATAAGATAGAAAACACTGAATGCTCCAAGTGGGTATTTGCCTGTGTCTGTCTGGAATCAACTATATGCCACAAGAAGCTATCCCAGACAGGTGGTGGTACAGTGAATAGAGTGCTGGACTTGAAGTCTGGAATATTTGAGTTTGAATCCTGCCCCAGAAACTTACTAGCTGTGTGACCCTGGAAAGTCACTTAACCTCTGCTTGCCTCAGTTTCCTCATCTACAAAATAGGGGTGATAATAGCATTTCCTGGAGTTGCTGTGAGGATCCAAAGATAAGATAGTTTAAAAATAGTTTGCAGACCTTAAATTGCCATACAAATACTAGTTATTATGGTTACCTAAGACTAAGACATTTGATGAATACAATGAGGTTCACTATAGGCAAATTTCTCATTATTACCATCAGTCATGGTTCAGAGTTGTGGATTTCATACTTCTTATCAATAACCTAGTGAAAATCAGTATTGGTGTAAGACATTACAGAGTGCATCAGAGGAAGAGCTCGATTTTGAGTCAGAGGACCTGGATTCCAATAAAGTTCTACCACATACTACCTACGTGATGCTGGGTAAACTATCAAAGCTTGCTAGGACTCTGATTTCTCATCTCAAAAATGAAGGAACTGGATTAGATGAGCTCTAAAGTCGCTTTCATCTCTAAATCAATAATCCTGTACATTTTGTTATTCCAATGCTGCAATTTTGGATAGTTTTTATCTGATTTTGCTTCAGTTTTTTTCCACAAAAGAAAAGGATCTTTAGACCATAAATTATAAAACAAAAGTGACTAAGAAGGAACTGAAACACAAAAAATGGTGAAGAATAAAAGAGAACCTAGCTGCTCCAATAAATTTGTCTTAGTGCAAATAGTATAGCTTAATGTGCTAAAACAAGTTATGTAGGTGGATGCTTACATACTGTCAGACATCTTTGAATAATCTGGGAACATGGACAAGGTGTATAGGATGGGCAACAATGATAACAGTAATCATAGTTAACATTTATATGGCACTTAAGGTTTACAAAGCACTTTACATATACTATCTCATTTGACCAGTCAAATATTCTTCCAATTTAAAACAGACAATGGATTTAATATCGATTCCTAGCAAATATCTGGAAGCCTTTATTATATACATATATACATACATATATATATATATATATATGTTTTTTTGAATACTTTAGAAAGGAAGTGGTCATCAGCTGAAGCCAGTATAGGTTCATTGGGAGTTACTTGTGCCCTCTCAAATGGAGTAATGGTTAAAAGGCATGAACTGGTCATTTTTGTAGGAGAAATACAAATGGTTAATAACCACATGAAAAGATACCTTAATTCCATAACAATAAGAACTATGGAAATTATGAAAACCTCAAGATACCATATTACACCCATAAAAATTATTAAAACAGGCAAAATCAGAAAAATATTTCAGCATTGGTTGGCATCAAGGAAAAGGCACTCTGATACATTGTAGGTGGGACTATAGACTGCTGCAAATGTTTTGGAAAGCAATATGACATTATGCAATAGGAGTCATAAAACTGATGATAGTGATGAACCTGGCCAGTCCTTTGCTAGGATTTTTATCCCAACAATATGAAAAGAAAAAAAGGATCTATTCTCTACAAAAATATTCATAGCTCTTTTATTTATGAGAAAAAAATGGAAACACTTTTTATGTTCAATAATGAAGTAATGGCTAAAGAAATTATGGTATATTAATGTAAATTGAACATCATGATATCATAAAAATGATAAATGTGAAGTATAAAAGGAAATAAGCATATATATATATATATGTATGTATATATAAAGTGATACAAAATAAGATCAGAAGAACCAGATCTACATTGACTACAACTCAAATGGAGCTGAGATCTAATCAAGATGGTTATCCATTCCACTGATGGACACCATTTAGTGATATTTACCCATCTTGTGCAACTCTCATTCATGTCCACCTTTGGTTTCACCACAGAGATCGCCCAACATTTTGGGAGTTTTCCTCACTTCCTTTAGACATTAAGAAGATATCAAAGGATCACACAAGGACCATGCATTTTCTTTCATTATTGCCCCATAACCAACCCATCTTTTCACTCATGAATTTCTTTGATGGCATCTGCCTCCCTTCAAGACACACAACAATGCCCTTCCATGCTTCATTCATGGGGGAGAGCCCTTGTGTGTGGAGCCTTGCTACATATGGGTCCTCCCTCCATCAATATATGCATGAGATACCTCGTTGGAGGGAATCTTTGGGGAAATGTTTTGCTTTACTGAATCAAAAAATTTTTATGGCTAACAAATAAAAAGTATAGTAGCATCTAATATTCTCTGCATCTTTCAACTGTGTGCTGATAGAGATGTGGGTGATTGTAAAACATGACTTGCGAAAATCTGCCTGTTCCCTTTAGATACATTCATTAAGGATGCCCTCAATACCTGTATAGATTATTCTCATAAAAATTTTATATAGATAGGAAAGTAGACAGATGATATGGGTCAGTAGTTATTAATTCTCTTCTCAGTCACCTTTTTGGAGCTAATAATAAAACTTTGTTCTATGTCTTTGGTGTCTGCCCTTCAGATATCTTGAGAATTGATGGCTCCCTGTTTTACAAACCAAGTCACTTCCATCACATACTTCCTCTGTGTTTACTTGGTCCAGTCCAATTGTTTTTTATTTCTTCTTTCCTTTAGAGTCTTTCCTGTTCTGTTCACACATCAGGGACTGAGATATTCAAGTCCAAATGTGGTAACTCCTATATTCATGTGAAAAGAGTCTGTTATGAAAAGTTTTTGAAGATCTTTTTTCTCTTTAGTCAGTTTGTCACCCCACTTCCGATTTCATCCTTAGATATTCTTGGGATAACTTTGCTTAACCTGATCTCTTTAAGCTTTTGTTAAACCAGAGGGTCTTAACCCTTTTTGGGTCCTGCACCCCTTTGGTGGTCTGGTGAAACCTATAGATTCCTTCTGGAATAATGTCTTTAAATTCCAAAACTAAAATGCATAGGATTACAGAAGAAAACAGTATTGAAACATCATTATCAAACTATTACGTTTACAAACCCTAGGTTAGAAAATCCTATGCATTGCCCTTCTCTACAGCTTATGGCTGTTTTGTGAAATAATAATTCTATATTTTTTATCTTCTCCTTCTCCTCCTCTGAGTCTCCCTATTTACCCAAGCTGGAAACATAACGTCTACTCATGGGCCTAACCCCATTACTGATTAGCAGGGGAACTTTAACCTGTTCTGTTTTCCTGACCTGGGTTGAATTGCCACTCCTTGAGCAGGGGGCATCCCACTCCTGGAGGCTCACTGTACTGATGCCAGACAGTGCAGACACAAAACCCTCAACTCAAGTGATCCATTAACCTCTGCCTCCCAAGTACCAGAGATTATAGGTGTATACTGTCATCCTTCTCCATAAGATTTTCAAACTAGTGTATATTCTAAAGTGGAGTTGCCCTTGGCAGCCTTAACACTGTTTGACAAGGTCCAAGTGTTTTTGGTTTTGTTTTAGTGAGACAATTTTTAAGTTCTTTTGGTCTCCTCATTATAGCAATTGATTTATACAGATTAAATTTATTTTGTAATAATTTTAATTATTGCTGTTGTCCTTTCCTTTCCTCTAGCCATGAACTATAACTATATAATTTTGTAAATAGAAAGAAAGCTGGATTTCAGGCTGACTTGGGAGGGGACACTGGCAAAAAGCATTTGTGATTTTCTTGCTTTTTCATTTGTTAATGCATTTGATTATATATTGTTAGATGCAAAGGATTTTGTGTAAGATTTTATGCATTATTTTATATATTTATTTTATTATTTGTTTCTGTTAGTGGTTATTAAATTTATAACATTTAAGAAAGAGTAAGTCATAACAGTAAAATCTCATTTTCTTTTTTTTTTGACAGTTACAAGGCACAGAAATTCTATAAACATCATATACTTTATTTTAGCAAGGTATTTGACAAATTTCTCACAATGTTCTGTTGAACAATATGAAGAAATATAGAATCAATAGTATAGTCCTATAGATTCGTAACTGATTGAGCAACCAGATGTAAAGAATACTGATTAACATCTGTGTCAACCTCATGTTGGCCTTCAGGGCTCTTTGTTTAGTCCCATTTGTTCAACAATTTTATCAATGGCTTAGATGAAAAATAGATGGTAGTATTATCAAATTTATGTCCATAAAGCTGGGAGGGATGACTTAATGCTGAATGATAGAATCAAGAGCCAAACGTATGTCAGCAGCCTGGGTCAAATCTAATCAATTGAAATGCTACACCCAATCTAGTCAAATGAAATCTAATATGGGTAAACATTAAATTATTCACTTAAGTTCAGAAAATCAAGTTCACAAGATGGTAGAGATTTAACCAGACTATAGTTCATGTAAAGAAGTCTCATTTTTAGTGGCCTTCAAGCTCAATAGAAATCCACAATATTCTCAAAAGAGTTAATGTGTTTTTAAGCCACATAAAATATAAAGTCTAGAGCAAAGGAGATGAAATTCCTTCTGTAATTTGTCCTGGTTAAACCACATTTTGAGTATGACGTTAAGTTCTGGGCTTCACATTTTAGGAGGGCTGAGTATATACAAGTATGAGTATCCCAGATAATAAGAAACCATACCATGTGATGATGTTTAAAGCAACTGGGAATTTTTATCTTAGAGGATAAAAAACACAGAGGGGACAAAATTGTTGTCTTCTTATATCTAACGGATAGTCATATAGAAGGGGGACTTAATATTCTTCTGAGTCAGAAAGAAAAATCAGGGTTAGTAGATAGAAGTTAGAAAGAAGGCATTTTCTACTGGATAAAAAGGAAGAGATTCCCAATAATTAGAGTTGTTCTACTGAAGAAATCAAATAAAGGAAAGAGGAAAGAAGGAAGGAAGGAAGGAAGGAAGGAAGGAAGGAAGGAAGGAAGGAAGGAAGGAAGGAAGGAAGGAAGGAAGGAAGGAAGGAAGGAAGGAAGGAAGGAAGAAAAAGAAAACCTAGAACTTTCAAAATAGCTTATAAATAATAATAACCATCACTTGCACAGCACTTTTAAGGTTTGCAAAGAACTTTACAAATATTATCTCATTTTATCCTCACAACAATTCTGGAAGGTAGGTGCTGGTATAACCCCCATTTTATGAATAGAGGCAGATAAGTCAAGTGACTTGCCCAGGGTCACACAACCAGCAAGTATCTGAAGTGAGGTCTTTCTGATTCCAAGTGCAGTTCTCCATGTGCTGTTCCACTTAGGTGCCTCAAATAATCACCCATCAAGTGATGTCAATTTTTCATGTCAAAGAGACTAAGTTGTAATTATTGATAACCAGCAAACATATTTCACCCCATTTTTTCCCAAGGTCTTTTTGCCAAAAGAGCTGAGGTCGCCGGTAATTTTTATGAATACAGTTATCATAATGATGAAGTCTACTATCCACCTACAGGGAAAGAACTGATATTGTTTGAATACAGACTGAAGCATGCTATTTTTCACTTTCTTTCATTTATTTCTTTTGAGCCTTTTTGTACAAAATCATTAATATGGAAATGTTTTACATGATTGCACATGTATAACCTATGTCTGATTGCTTACAATCTCAGGAAATGGGGAGAGGAAGAAGGAAGGGATAGAATTTGGAACTCAGAAAGTAAAATAAAATTTTTTTTTAAAAAAGATTACAGTCATCAGATCCAAAGGAAGTTAAAGCTGGATGAGGCTCAGAAATGTTAAATGATTTGTCTAAGGTCAGGCAGCTGGTAAACAGAGCTGGGTAGAACTTAAACCTCTATCTTATATTTTCAGGTCCAGTTCTCATACCACTACATCATGCTGTCATATTGCTTAAACATGGATCCAAAATGTATATTACGATCCTTTCATAGAGATGCTTTTGCTCATCATATTTAAAAGGTAAGATAAAAGTCTCTTAGGAAGAAAGTTTCATCATAAGGAATCTATGTCCAAGGCATTCATAATATTAGAATAGAGAAATTTAAGAGAATTGCCAACAAATTTTCCAGGGGGTTTCCTAGGAACTGGGAAGTAGCACTGTCATCCATCTGCATCTAGTCATTGAATCAATTCACTTGACAGCTATAAAAGTGCCTTTTGCTCTGAGAGGAGGAATTTAAGATCTCAAGTATTTAACCTAACAGTGTGAATGTTGGACTAAACACAGAGGTAGCAAGAAATGTCTCTTCAAGACCTCATTCTGACCACGTAGGAGGAATGGAGTGTTGAAAAAGAAGTGATAGATCTCTGGGGGTAATTGGCCCCTCCATCTTATAATTTATGATAGAGAAAAAGACATCTGAATGTGGTCTGATATGTACTCTAGGTTTCGGGAGAGCAGATGACAAAGTGGCCAGAGAAAGGAGAACAAGGATCCTATGGACAAATTTTATGGAAGAATTCATCCCAAGAAGGATGGAAAGATCTCAGTCATGAAATTAAGACATGAAGAGAAACTATTTCTCTCTCTCCACATATATGTAAATATACACACATATATACACGCATGCAATACACATATGCATATGTGTATGTATATGTATGTTTGTGTGTATACATATTTATGTGTATGTATGTATATGAACAAATAGGGAAAGCTCTCTAAAGATATCAATGTAGACCTATAGGAAACCCACTGACCAGCTGAGATTTTTAAGAGATATGTGTAAGAGGTAAGAATTCTCCTCTTACAGGAATACCTTCCTTACATGGGCACTATGAAGGAAAGGGAAGGTGGGTGAGGCTAGCATAGCTAGTCAGAATGCATCTCTGCTAAGCTACCTGGCGCTGCTTTGATCTAGAGATGCTCCAACTCCCCTTCTCCTTCATTCTCTTTCTGTGAGTGTGGACTACCTGCCTGGCCCCTTGCAAAATGGGCAGAATACTATCTGGGTAGTCCTGGCTTCTAACCTGAGCATCCTTTCTATCCCCCAGTGTTGGTGAGAACAGAATGGTCAGGCTTTCCTGCAGCTTCCAGACTTTCAGTATGTTGGCCCAAGTTGTATCTCTTCCTGTTTAGTCTAGGGTTAGAAATGCAAAGATTGTCATAATTTATTTGGCTCAGTTGTCCCTATGCCCACTAAGGTTCTAATCTTCACAATTTCACATGACAAACACAGACAATACACTCAAATTTTAGGTTAAATTTACTGAATGGAATTGAAAGTAAAAGATACAATAGTTAAACTCCTAAGTACTGTTCAGCCTCTCTGGAAAAACTGAAACCACTACTCTCCAGCAATTGCAGTCAGTTCCACTAAGAGTTGAATTCTCAACTTCACTATTGCCAACAGTGGTAGTGTCCTGACTGTGGTAGTGATTATATGTCATTATACACATGTCCAGAGACTATTTGCAAATGAAAATTCTCAGGTATTTCTTCCCTTACCATTTTCTAAGCAACAATGAAAAGAAATGGAAAATTCTCACAACACAGCAGAGGGTGATCCCCATCCCAATCCCATTTAAGACAGTAGTTGTTTCCTGGACAATTTCCAGGTGAACCTTGAAGTCTGATGCTCACTGGAGGCTCTGATTTCTCTGACAATATCCTGTGCTGCTCTGGTGTTCCTACAGACTCATGCTGTAAACTTACTTTCCACTCCACGTTGCAAATGTGTAATCCACATTGCCCTCTGAGCCTCTTCTGGTATGATTTCCATAAAGCAGGGGACAATCTTTATTTTAAAAATCCTACTCAGTGCAGCCTCAATAACCTTATGCAACTCCCGTTAAGGTAGAAGATCTAGGCAATTCACTCCCTGCCTTCTGCATTTCCACTTTTATCTCCTGCCTAGAAATACCAGGAAAATTGCAGGAAAGAGAACCTAAGCAGTTTTTTAAATTTTACTAATTAATTAGGAAGCAGTCAGAGATTAGTAACTTGCCCAGGGTTACATAGCTAGTCAAACGTCTGAGGCTGGATTTGAACTCAGGTTTTTGTGACTCGAGGGCTGGTGTGGTATCCATTGCAACACCTAGCTGCTCCTCTAAGCTTTTTTAAACATGACTGCACATTTACAGAACTAAAAATAATTGTACAGAAGATAACAGCAAAGGCAGGTAACTGAGAATGTATACCAGAGTATTCTGGTCTTGTAAAACTAGCACCACTGTTCAGAATAAGCTGAGATTGGGTATAAATAATAAAGGTAACAAAAAGAGCTGTTAAGTGTATGCTGAGTTCAAGATGAAAACAGAAGAAGGAATAGGACCACATTTGGGAAAGGCAGGACAGTGATAAATAATAGCTGACAGAGAACTCAATCCATTTTGCTTCTGCTTTTTTTGCTGCCAAAGTGAATGACTTTTTTTAATGGGAAAAGACAAGAAAAATGGTTAGTAGGGAGTTCTTGGGAAACCCAACATAAGTAAGGAAATATTAAGCAACAACCCCGTTTTCTTCAGTGAGTAAAAGTCTCCAGACATGGATGAACTCCTTTACAGAGTGGTGAAAGAATTCTTGGATGTGACTGCTGAGCTGAAGTTAGCAATCTTTGGAAAATCATGGAAAAACAGAGAGGTGCCACAGGTCTAGAAAAGGGCCAGTGTTCATATTTTCCAAAAAAAAAGGAAGAGCAGAGAGAATATTGTAAACTATAAGTCAATGAATTTAACTTTAATTCCCTGAAAAATTATAGGGTATGTTATTAAAGAGATAATTATTGAACATCTGAAAAAGAAGGCAATGATCACAAATAGTCAACATGATTTTATAGAGAACAAGCTAAGCTTGAGTAACACTAATTCCTTTTTTGATAGATTTAGTAAGCTGGTGGTTCAGGCCAATATTATAGGTAGCATTTACTTAGATTTCAGTGTAATATTTGAAAAGTCTCTCCTGCCATGTTTGTGAACTAGATGGAGGGATATGGATCAGATGATGGTAAAGTTGGCTAGATTTGGAAATGGTTAAATGGATGGATCTCGAAAGTAGACTTTAATGGTATGATTTCAATTTCAAATTGGTGGGAGGATTGGAGTACACTTAGGATGTGTCAAAATGTCTGTCCTGTTTAACATTTCTTTTCAGTGACCTGTAAGAAGATATAAATGGCATGAAGCTGACAGGGATGACTTACTGTGTGACAGAATCAGGATGTAAAAAGATGTAGATAGGAGGTAGCTAGGTGTCTCCAGGGATAGATGGGTGGATTTGGACACAGGAAGATTTGAGATCAAATCTAGCCTTAGGTAATACTTAATGACTGTGTGACCCTGGTCAAGTCATTTGACTTTTGCTTGCCTTGATCCACTGGAGAAAGAAATAGTAACTCACTTCAGTGTCTTTGCCAAGAAAACCCCATGAATACTATGGTCCACATGGTCCCGAAGAGTTGAACACAACTGAATAACTAAACAGGTTGTAGAAATGGGCTGAATCAAATATGAGAGAATTTAACAGAGATTAATGTAAAGTCCTTTCCCTGAGTTAAAAAAAATCATCTTCACAAGTATAAGATATAAGAGGCATGGACAAACAACAGAGAAAGACCTGGGGATCTTAGTGGACTTTACAAGTTCAATATGCATCAATAGTGTGCCATGGCAGTCAAAAAACCCAATGTTATCTGACACTGCATTAGTGTTCAGGAGAAAAGAAGTATTATATCTGCTATACTCTGCTCCAGTCAGATCACAATGAAGTACTATTTCATTATAAGAGTTACATCTCAGGAAGGACATCAGTGAGCTGAAGAATGTCCAGAAGGGAAAAACCAGAATGTTGAAGGGACTTAAAACCATATTTTATGAGGATAAATTGAAGGAACTAGAGATTGCCTAAAGAAGAGGTGATCTAGGCAGGAGAGGATGGGTGTCTTAGGTATCCAAAGGGTGGTCTCATGGAAGAAAAAGTAGACTTTCTCTGCTTGGCCTCAGGCCATTCTAGGAATAGGGGGTAGAAGTTGTAGAGAGACAGCTTTGGGCTTGATATCAGGATTATGGGTTTGTTTTGTTGTTTTTTTTTTTTTTTTTAACAATTAGAGCCATCCAAAGGAGACATGGCATTCCCCTCACTAGGGATTTTCAAGCAAAAACTTGATGATCACTTGCTGGAAATTTTGTACAGTGGATTCTCAGTCATGACTGAAACATCTTGGACTAGATGGCTTCTGAGGTCTCTTCCCAAACTCAAGATTCTATGAATCAAAAGGTTAAACCAGTTGCACATCCTCAGTAAGTTATACCAAGGGCGTTGGCACTGAATTATAATAGGAAGCTGAGATTTTGTGCCAACAAGCCTTTTAAGCAGTACTTATACCCTACAGTAGGTCAATTCAAAACTGTTGATGGCAGAAGAAAGTCTCTGCCAAATTTGACCTCCCTCTATCTTATCCATTTCATTCTTGATGCTACCTACAACTGACTGCAGATGCCAAAAACAGCCCTCATTCATAGAGGGGAATTCCAAGGACGATCCTTTAGCTCAGAATTTAGCTTAGCCCTGGAATTCTCTGATACTCCTCAAAGACACTGCTTGCTATGTAGAATTCTGGGTGTGGTACTATATTTTGATAATATCTAAATTGTTAAAATAACAGATTAACTTGCAAAATCATTTCAAGAGATTTTATTCGGCTACACATGATACTCAAGTGGATAAAGAGAAATGTGAAATGGAAACTTCTATTGCTACCTTCTTAGACTAATTGATCAATGTTGATGGTATTTGACTCCGCGGAAGATAAGATAGGTATACTATACAAACTCCAAAAGCAAAGCAAGAACTTCAAGTCTTCTTGGTGTTAGTTATTGTCTCTGGATGCCATGAAGACAGCACCATCCAGTTTGCACCTGGTTGGAAGACCTTGTGCCTGTTTTCATGGTTCTAGTAACTACCAGGGAACTTAATTAGTAATTGACCATCCTGGCTGTCCCAGTTTGCAGTGCTATGGGAATAGGACTGCTGACAATGTGGCTCAGTTTATCAGAAGGATCTAGTAACCAGCCCAATCACCTGTGGACAGATTGTCTAAGAACCATATGGTACGAGCAACATCTATTCAATACACCCTAGACTCCTTTCGCCCTAAAAAAGGTCATAAAACCATCTTTGGTACTTAACTGGTCAAAGAGAAGATCTGGACCTGTACTACAACATCTTGGTCACTAAAGGCATAAAAAGCTCACTAGATGAGGAGCCAGGCACTTCTCAGGCTTGACATATTCTGCTTTCCAGGTGCATCATTGTGGCAAATGTGGAAGAGAAAAAACTGTACTTAGGTGAGTCCATCCTGTGTTTTTGCTGAAGATCTTTTCTGTACTATTGTGTCATAAGAAATGATAAAACTGAAATGCTGAAAGGGATGACTATACTGTGAGCTCTTTGAGAACATTTTCTCTGTATCTGCAACACTCAGTACAATGCTTGGTACAGAGTAGGTTACTAATAAATGCTTACTGATGAACTGACTCGTTTCAGTGAAACCTACAATGACCTGATGCAGTGAAGTGAGCGGAATGAGAACAATTTACATAATAAATAACGATGTAAAAACATACAACTTTGAAAGAGTTAAGGACTCTGGTCAACACAATGACCAACAATGATGCCAGAAAATCAGTGATGAAGCATGCTATCCACCTCCAGAAAGATGGGTAATGGACTGAGGGTATAAAATCAGACTTTTTGGGATATGGTCAATGCTAAATGATGTATATCTGTTATGTTTTCTTTTTCTTTTTCCCCCCTAGTGGTGGGAAAAAGGGTAGTGGGAAGGAGAGAAAAATCAATATTTGTTCATCTTTAAAAAAAGCTAATTTTAAAAAAATCACTGAAGACTTTTTCTGTCATTGTTAAGTAGACTTTTCTGAAATGTGACATGGTTTATGAGTGCCTTGTTTTGTTCCAGTCTTGAGCTTGAACCATCAGATCTGCTTGTCAGTCCAGAACAAATGAGAAGATTGTTGCTATCCATTACTGATTATCATCTTTATACATCTGGCCACCTTGATGGTCTAATAAGGCCCCAGGAGCTGAAGAATGTGATCCTTGAAGCTGTGGGTGGCCTGTTCTTATTTCTCTTATTGTATGAGCCCTGTGTTTCTTGCCCAAGGCCTTTGGTTACTGGCATAGGACAGGGTTGTTTTATTTATGTTTCC
Organism: Bettongia penicillata ogilbyi; assembly: GCA_023548195.1. NCBI lineage: Eukaryota > Metazoa > Chordata > Mammalia > Diprotodontia > Potoroidae > Bettongia > Bettongia penicillata. Next base: position 5,355,280 of record JAJHZJ010000366.1, on the reverse strand, counting down.
TGGAAATTAGGGTCCTGTTATAAGGTCTATGTGTACTATTAAGGGAACACTATCATCTTATATTAGGGGAGTTAAGACAGATCAAAAACTTCTTTGAGGTAGAAAAATTTATAACCCTCTCCTTAATAAGAGTAGAACTGGGATCATTCAATTTCTATCTCATAAGATTATTGGATCATTTCTCTAGAGCTCCATGGAACCCCAGAGGCCAGCCTTCTTATTTCACAGATGAGGAAACCAAAGCCCAGGGCAGTTAAATAATTTGCCCAAGATCACACAGGCAATAAGCATCAAAGGTAGGATGTGAACCAAGGGTCTTTCATGCCCAAGCCACTCTTTCAATTGTACCATGCTGCCTCCCCATGTTTCTCTTCATCAAAAGATATCCATCATTGGATCTCCTCCTTGACTATTGGAAAAAAGGTATTCTGTGACATTGAAGTCCTTGGCATTGTGATATCTGCTGGAATAACAAGCAAAAATTGGCTTCTGAGTCTTTGCCTCCATATTGTGATTAAGCATAAATCACTGGGTTTGGTTGTTGCATGTCAGTTTTACCACTGATATTTCACTTTATGGTGTAGGAGCTGCTAGTCTGCAGGGATGGGGAACCTGTGGCCTCCAGGTCACGTGTGACCTCAAGGTTGCAGGTTCCCCACCCCAACTGCCTTGCTTAACCACAATATGCCAGGTGGTGCTGACCTACCAACCACTTATAATCCCAGAACAAGAATATTCCTAGAACAGAATGTACAAATGAACAGAGTTCTTGTTGTTGAAACAAGAAACTCTACAACTTCCTCTATGATGACACCTTATAGCATTCTATTGACCTCTAGGTCTCCCAGTGCATCCTGGGTCATCTCTAGTCATCCTGATGAATATCTGGTCAGTGAATCCAGATGGCTCCAGAGGAGAAATGAGTCTGGTGACCCTGCACAGTCCTCTCTCACTTAAAACAAAGTCAAGTGCAAGTCATGTCATTTCTGTGATGGCATGGTCTTCTTTGGCAATGAAGGATGAATACAAACAAAGATTTAGAAAACTCTTCCTTTTGTTTCTTTATTTAAAGAATTTTCTTTCCAAGGGAGAAGCCACCCCATTGTCCTCATGTGGAGTCATAGATTTAAATCTGGAAGCTACATTAGTTTAAACTTCTTACATTACAAATAAAGAAACTGAGCCCAGAGACTATGACTCCTTTTCACCCTAAATCTAGTGTTCTTTCAAGCACCTACTATAACTACAGTATGTTGACTTTGTTGATAAACATATGATTCATGGGCCCTGAAAAGGAAAAAGATTGAAACAAGTTATATAGCTTATTTAATTTTAAAATGGTTCTACTGACATTAAAGTTCATAGTTTCAATCCAGGCAGAAGCCGAAGTAGTCGTTGTGAGGCATATGTGGAGGTATGTTTGACATCTTTGATATAGGAGAAAGGGCCCCGTATTTAGAGTCAGAGTCAGTGTGACCCCATGGAAAGAGCATGAGATTTCAAATTCAAATCCCAACTCTAGTACTTACTACCTACAGGATTTGAAAACACCTTTATATTTTTGACTACTATGTCTCTTTTTTCACAATGGCCTACTCTTAATTGTGTTTAAGAAATTTAGGAATTGTCAGTCATTTCAGTCGTATCTGATTCTTTATGACCCCATTTTGGGGTTTTCTTGACAAAGATACTGGAATGTTTGTCATTTCCTTCTCCAACTCATTTTGCAAATGAGGAAAGTGAGGCAAACAGGATTAAATGACCTGGCCACTGTCACAAGCTAGTAAGTGTCTGAGGCCAGATTGGAACTCAGGAAGATGAGTCTTTCTGACTCAAGGCCTGGTACTCTGTCTCTTGCACCACCTAGCTACCCTTAACTATGTTTAAAAAATTTGGGAATAGGAATCTTATTTGAGAGGCTATTGTCCTTTCTCATACCTAGGTTAAAAGGCTAGAGGAAATTACTAAGGATGCCTGGGAAAGGATTTTTGCCATATAATAAAATTTGCTAGTCTTCTCATTTTTCAACACATTGTTCCAATTTGAATAAAGGGATCAGTCCTGCTGAATTACTTTGGGGCAATATCGAGATTTGCCTCAACTCTCTCCACCCAGACTTACAGGAGATCTTATAAAACAACCAGTTATGTGATATAGATCTCTTTGTTTTTACTCTTTGCTCATTTTTTCCAACAAATCAGTTTGTTTTTTTTCTGGAAACTATGGAACTGGGCCAAATTGGGTTCATGCCATTAAATGACGGAGGTTTCATCATTCAAGATTCAGAGCGCAAATGGATCTGTGCAGCATCGCCGTGTTGATTAACTGTGAAAGTGTTCCTCCAACGTTGGCATGACAACAGCAAAGTCATTAGAAGTATCCCTGCTGGGGTTATCTGGGGCTGTTCTTTTGGTAATGTCTCTCTAGGTCTCAACAGTGCCATTGAAGGAAGAAGAAGCAGTGATTCTTTTCTGGTCAATATCATTGATGAAATGAAATCTGTGTTTTTACACACAACAGCACAACACTGAGACTGTCTTACAAAATAGATCATAGAATGTTTTGAAATGTAATATATCTTTAAACTCATCTAATCCTTCTTATTTTACTGAGGTGGAATATAAGGCCCAGAGAGGGACATATATGAGGTCATAATGCCAAAGTTAGGACTAGAACCCTAGCCTTTCTTGGCAGGGGGATGAGGGGAAAGAAGGGCAGCAAAGAGAAGGAATTATGGAAGTAACACATCGTATTCTGCCAATAATAGTTAGCATTTATATAGTACTTTAAGGTTTGTAAAACATTTTACATGTATAGTATCTTTTGGCCCTCACCATAACCCAGGGAAGTAGGTTTTATCTTTATCCCCATTTTACAGATGAAGAAACTGAGGTGACCATAGGTTAAATGACTTGCCCGTGGATTTAAATTCACTCCTTCCTGGTTCTAAAGTCACTACTCTATCATTGTGCTATGTAGCTACCTGTGTGACATAGAGCAAGTCACTTAACCTTTCCCTAGGCCTCAGTTTCCTCCTTTGTAAAATAATTTGGAAAGTTTCTTCCAATTCTTGAATGATCTTAAAAAATATCCAGAAGTGGTCCTAGTCCAGACCTTGTCATAAAGTAGCTATGTCACCTGAGGCAAAGCCCCTAATGTCTCTATAATTCAACTTTGCCCTCCTGAAAAATGGAGATAATACTTCTCAAAAAAAAAAAAAAACAACCCAACCCTACAGTCTTATTAATTTCACTGGTCTCCTTCATTTCCATAAAATTCTAAATGTCATGGTGACTAGAACAGTGGTGTCAAACTCGAATACAAATGGGGGCCACTACTCCAAAGATGAGGATCTCTGTGGGGTGCTTATTAGTTTAGTTTGAAAATGTAATATTAATTAATCAATGAATATTTATTAAGAGACTATTGGGCTGTGAAATAAACTTAAGATACCAACAAAAAACAGAAAAAAGAACCTATTATGTGCCAGGCATTGCTCTAAACCCTGAGGAATGCAGAAAAGAGATAAAAGATCCTGTCCTTAAGCAACTTAGCAATCTGATAAGGGAAGCAACATTCAAATATATACAAAGCAGTTCTATGTAGGTTAAAAGAGGATCATGAACACAGAGAAGGCACTGGAATTAAGAGGCATTGAGGATGGATTAGGTTATATTATCTATGTTTTAATGTATTTTTATTTATTTTAAAAAATATTTCCTAATTATAATCTGGTTCAGGCCACCATAGGGATTGTTGTGGGTTATATTTGGAAGTGTGTTTTGCATCTCTGATATAGGAGAAAGGACCCTGTATTTGAAGTCCCAGTTCAAAGTCGGCCTCTGACACTTATTACCTCTGTCACTGATGGGGAGGGAAATCTCTTGATCTCTTGGATCATCTATAAAATGAGGGGAACCTGAGGCCTTAAGGACACTTGTGACTTTTAACTCAAAAGGCTGCACTTAAGGACCTAGAAGGCCACATGTGGCCTTACGGCTGCAGCTTCCCCACCCCTGGAATAGAGGATCTCTAAGTCAGACAATAAGCATTTATTAATATGTTCCAGGCAGTGATGTTAAAAACTGGAGATACAAAGCAAAACAAAAGACAAATAACTCACACTCTAATGAGGGACACACCATGCCAATGATTTTGTACAAGCAAGCTATATATGGGATAAATTGGAGATTACCAACAGAGGGAAGGCACTAGAATGAAAGGAGACCGAGAATGTCGCCTTCAGCTCCAAGTCTCTGATTCCTTTATTATAATAATAGCTGATATTAATATACATTTACAACTTATACTGTAAGGTACATTATGCAAAACCCTCTACATAGATTATATCATTTGGTCCTCACAGCAACTCTTTGAGGGAAGAATGACAGGTATGACCATTCCCTGAGTAAATACACTTAGAGGCCATTAAGCTATTTACCCATGATCACACAGCTGAGAAGCCTCAGAGTTGGGTTAAGCAGGCCTCTCTTGACCACAGGCCCAGTGGTCTGTCCGCTATGTCATGTTGCCATCATACTTTTACCAAGATAGCACTTCACCTTTAAATTCTGAATCAATTTTTCCCAACGTGAGATCATTTTCATTAAAGTCTATATCAAACTATCATAAAATTTAATTCATAGGTAAGCTGTCAGGTGCTTTAAAATATTATCCAATTTAACTCCTTCATTTGACAGATAAGAAAATTAAAATCAAGAAAGTTTAAATGAACTTATCCAACATTCACACTTATATTAAACAGAAGAGGTGGAATTGAACCCAGGTCATCTGACTTCAAATCTTATTCTCTTCCTATTCAACCACCCAATTAGATACATTTAATAAACACCTATAACTATTCATTTATTTACTTGGTGGTTGTTCAGTCACCACTGACTCTTCATAACCCGCTTTGGCAAAGATACTGGAGTAGTTTGCTATTTCCTTCTCCAGTTCATTTTACAGATGAGAAAATTGAGGCAAACATGGGTAAGTGACTTGCCCAGGATCACGTAGCTAATAATGTCTGAGGCCAGATTTGAACTCAAGATGAGTCTTCATGATTCCAGGCTTGGCATTCTACCCACTGTGCCACCTTGCTTGCCCATATGTTGGCTTAGAAGAGTTATTTCATATGTATATGACATTACTCCTAAGTAAGATTGTAAGCCATTCGAAGTCAAGGGTTTTATCTTATCAACAACTTGAATTGAACCATAGGAAACTAAAAGCCATAGGATATACCAGGAGTGCTGAGGCATTGCCTGCCCTCAAGGGCTTAGAGTGTAGGTAGAGAGACAAGACATTTGAAGAGTTAACCAAGAAAATATTATAATATCAGTTCCAGACAATAGTAGAATAGATGCCAAAAGGTGCTGTGATTAATTGTCAACTGAGTCATACAGAAGAGAATTGCGCTGTTGTGAGATAGAAGAAAAGTTACAAGCTCAGATAGTCACAGGGAAGGAGAGGCTTGAGCTGGTCTGGATTAGAACTTGGATTGATGGCAAGGCAGTACAAGGTCATCCTTAGCAGACAGATTTCTTTTTCTTCTGAGAGGCAGCTAGGGGGTACAGTGCATAGAGCACTGGTTTGGGGATCAGGAAACTTGAGTCTAAAACTGGCCTCAGCTACTTGCCATCTGTGTGACTCTGGGCAAATCATTTAACCTCAGTAATACCTATAATTAATTCTTCCTTCGAAGAGTTGCTGTGGGGACTAAGTAAGATGTCACTTAGCCTCTGTTTCCTCAACTGTAAAATAGGTAATAACTCCCAGAGTTATGAACATCAAATGAAATAGTACTTGTAAATTGCTTAGTACCCCATAGTAAGCACTTGGTGATCCCCGTCTCTCTCTCTTTTCCTCATCTTTTGATGCCTTTAGCTGGCATGTGTATATTACCTATAATATATGGTACCTAAGGTATCAATTAGCTGGCATATATGCAATATGTATATAAACATACATACATACATGCATACAGACAGACAGGCAGGTAGGTGGTCGGATGGACGCACACACAGATAGATAGATAGATAGATAGATAGATAGATAGATAGATAGATAGATAGATAGATAGATAGATAGATAGAAAGTACCTATAGTACGACAACAGCTAGGTGGTACAGTTGATAGAACACTACACCTTGAATCATGAAGACCTGAGTTCAAAACTGGCCTTGGACACTTACTAGCTGTTCAAGTCACTTAACCTGATTTGCCTCAGTTTCCTCATCTATAAAACAAACTTGAGAAGGACATGGCAAACCACACCAGTATCTTTGTCAAGAAAACCCCAAATGGGGTCATGAAGGGTCAGACATGAATATGACTGAATAGCAACGACATGTAGTATCTACTATGGACCAGTTATTGTGTTAGGCACTTTACAAATATTATCTCATTTGATCCCCAAAACAACCCTGGGAGGTAGATGTTATTATAATCCCCTTCTTACAAATGAGTAAACTGACGCAGACAAGGATTAAGTGACTTGCCCAGGATCACATGGCTAATAAGAGGATGAGATCAGAAGTAAGGTTTTCTGGACTCCACACATGGCACTCTATCCATTGCACTGACTGTAATTTCTTCACCTTCTTTCTAGGAAAGACAATACTAATATGCTTGGTCTACATCTCCACATAGAGGAGCAGGACTGAATAATGGTTTTTGAATCAGAAAGTCTGGGATTTTGCCTCTCATTCATTCATATTAGCTGGATGATCAGGGGCAAATGACAGACTCTCAGGGCCCTCAGGCAAGTTTTTAAGAGCAGAAGTCAGAGAGGGATGCAATCAGTGGAGGGAGATGTCACAAAGGAATTCCCTACACTGAAAAAATCACAGCTCTAGGTCCACCCTATTACTCCCCCAAAGTCTATACAAATGATTTTATGAAGAAAATGGTTTAATGTGGTCAAACAATCATTTATTACTCTTAAAATAATTTATTGATTTCCATCAAACAATGGTTAATCATGGTGGTTCCTACTACCCAGTTTTTTTTTTTAAATTACCAGCTGTTTGAATGAATTCATCTATTGTTTTCTTCCCCACCTCCTTCCACCTGCAAACCTGTCTGAGCTGGTAGATGGAGCTTACAAACACATCTTGCCTAATATGCTATTGGGTGGAGGTAGCAGGTCTCAGCATTCTCTGAAGGTTAGTTTGGTTTCAGCCTCCTGTCCCTGAAAATCAGTTTCATCTTTTACACAGACACTATTGCTTGGTGGGATGCACTAATTCCTCCAACCTATCTCCTGCCTTTACTTTCGGTCTTCACACCCCCACCCCATGGCAAATTCCTATGCATTCCTGCCCCTCAGCTGCAACTCTGACAGTAAAGGCAGAAACAACACATCTTGAGAGCTCAGCACTGAGGGTCCTGGGGGCCTGCATCCATTAAACCTACTATTTACTATTATAAGGATCTCTGCTATCCACATCTTACATTCCTCTGCCAACCAGCAAGCAAGCTTCTCTGTGACATGACACAGGGAGAAGAGTTATTAATCTCGAGAGCTGGAAATAAATGGAGAAGCAAACAAAATCATTCCAGCTCTCCTCAAAACAGGGGGTGGTGATAAAGAAAAAAAAATGATGTCACACAAAATAGGACAAATGGGGAGGAAAAGACATGTTATTTTCAGGCTTCTAAAAGGATATTTATTATTAACCAATAGGAGGGGGGAAAAGCTATAAAACCATACTTGATAGAAACCCTTTGAAAGCAGATAAAGGTGTGTTTTGCTGCCTTGTGGTTTTGAGTCCTTTCAGTCTGTCTTTGTCCAGCTGGGTTTGTAGACTAAGGTCTCAGGACTGCAAATGTGTGTGCGTTCCAACTGATACTGGACCTGTTTTCTCTTCACAATGAGACATTGTTCCTTTGTTGAATGAGGCCTGCAGCATTGTGGCTGCTTAAGAAAGGAGCAAAGCACGTTAGGAAGAAGCTAAAAGTGAAATGATGCTTCGCTTCAGGGAGAGGGGCTCCATATACTGTGCATTAGAATAAGGCGGGATGTTCAAGGCAGGGACGAGAGAGAGGGAGCCTCATCGTTTCCTAGCTTGATCTGCTTCTCAAGTGACCTTCTTTCCGAGGTCATCAGAAAACATTTTGAAGTTGGGGGTAGGGGGAGTGTCTAAAGGGAGTGTCTAACTAGGCCGTCAGATGATGATGTGATTGGCTCTGTCTTAGATATCTTCACACCAAATAATAATCAAAATGCTTAGCACTGTGCCTGTCACAGAGAAGGAGCGTAGTAAATGTTCATGGGATTAGATTGAATTAGGCAAAACAGGGAGAGAGCAGATCATTTTTGTCATTTGGAAATCCATGACAAATTAGGGAGCTCATTTGCTTTCCTGGATTCTGAAAGGAAGGGAAGTCCTGGCATTCCCCTTACTCATGGGCTTTTTGGACTAGAAGGACCCTCCTAAGATCTCTAAAGACTGCTTGGGTTTGAAGAGAAAAGCCCATAAGGTGGAAGGGTATACCATGGAAGAATGTCGCCCATTTTTTACACTAAAACTCTATGGCAATCAGTTCCTTGGTGGTGAAATGGGAGAAACTGTGAAGGCCTGGGAAAGAAAAAAAATGTAGCTAAGTACAGAGAAGGAAGCAGAGCACAGTCACCTGCTGTGGGGTGTGCAAAACTCAAAAAACAGGTTTTCTCTTGTAGGCAAGCTGGCATCCAGGAGAGGTGCTTGGGAGGCCCAAAGGTGAAAAGAGCTTCCTGGCCTTGTGGGAGATTAGGTGGCGTGGGAGCCAGGAGGAACCCAGGTGTGGCACATTCCCCCTGGGGGCAAGGGAGGCTCTGTTGGCTGGGATCAAATGGTGGATACAATTCGGGGAATGAATGATTCAGTGTGAAAGGTACAGGCCCGTCCCCTGGAGGAGAGGTGACTTGGATGTTGATGATTTGAGCAACAGCAGAAATATGGAACTCATGCCTTGCTTCGAGAGCACCCAGGGCTCAAGAGGCTGGACTGACTGGAAGGCAGCTTAAGGAAGACGGCCTAGTTAGACAGCATGGGGTGGAGTGAGATGGAGGAAGGGACATGCCAAACCATTCCAGCCCCATATGCGACAGAAGGCTAGTATTGATGTCTGGGGTAAGAGCCTTGGACTAAATATTAGGAGATACACCATTTTATACTTACTGGCTAGAATAAAAATAACAATAATAATTAGTGTATATTTAGTGCTTTGAGGTTTGCGATGTGAAGTAGGTGCTATTATTATCTCCATTTTACAGATGAAGAAACCTGAAATCACTTTCCAGGAGTTGAAGTGACTTGTCCAGGGTCAAATGGCTAATAATATCCTGAGTAAGGATTTGAACTCAGGTCTTTCTGACCATGCTTTCATCCACCATGACACCCAGTTGCCCAATCAAGAAAACCAATCAGTAAAAATTTATTAAATATCTATCGTGTGCCAGGCATCATGCTGAACAGAACAATCCCTTCATTCGAGCAGCTTATGGTACGTTGGAATATACGTCCATGGAAAGATACTCTAAAGTCTGAGTTTCAGTTTCTCACCTGTAAAGCAGAGGTAATAACTGTTATTAGGAGCAAAATGATATTGTGAATAGATGCTGGGCCAGCAGTCAAGAAGACCTGTGTTCAAGTCACCCTTATGGTAGGTACCGACCTCTGACAAATAGTATTAATGTGATCCTGGGCAAACTCCTTAACCTTAACCTCTCTGTATCCCAGGGAACATGGTAAAACTCTGAACCTTGGAGAATAGTCACAGGTCTTCATTGGCAGAGGGAGTAGTCTCACTGGACTTTTCCTACACTGATAAAATCTCAGGTTTGTGCCAAAACAAAAAACTTGTGACACAAACAACTCACACTTAAATAGTGCTTAAGGTTTGCTAAGTACTTTACAATGTTATTGTTAGCTATTCCCATTTTAGAAATGAGGAAACTAAAGATCCTAGGGAAGGTAGGTACCACAGTGCAAACAGTCCTGGACCTGGAGTCAGGAAGATCTGAGTTCAGATCTACCTTCAGACACTTACTAGGTGTGTGACCCTGGGTAGGTCGCTTAACCCTGTTCACCGTGGTTTCCTCATCTGTAAAATGATCTGGAGAAGAAATGGCAAAGAAAGCTCCAAATAAAGTCACAAAGAATCAGACACGACAAAATAACAACAGAAAAGGATCCTAGGGACTAAATGACCTGCCTAAGGTCTCACAATCCATAGTGCTTTAAGGTTTACAAAACATTTTATGTGTATTATCTTGTTTTATCCTCACAACAACCCTGTGAAGTAGGTTCTGTTATTATCCTCATTTTACAGATGAGATAGTAGCCCCAAGAGAGATTTAAGTGACTTGTTGAGGACCACACAGCTCATGTCTGAGGTGGAATTCATAATCAGGTCTTCCTGATGCCAAGCCTAGTTTTCTATCCACTAAGCCTCCTAGCTACATACAAAAATATCTATAAAGTGCTTTTAAAGTATAATAACACAGCTAGTTATTGTTATTTCTTCATGCCAAAGAAAGTACAAAATGTTTTGACTAAAATAAAAGTGGTAGGCTAAGTTTGCATTTTTTTATTTATTCTAATTCAAGATTTTATGTGCCATTCAGGACACTTCCTTTCTCTCCCATTCACTGCTGTTTGGGAGCCTCTCTCCTTATCTGACTGGGGTCAGGAGAAGCAATTCTAATTGCATTGTAGATTATGCTAATGTTTCTTCAGAGAAAATACAAATGTGATCTCTGTGCCATCCAAGCATCCTTATGATGCTAGAAGAGAAGGGGATTGGGAAAGAAGGGAAAAGGACAATAGGAGTTATGGAAAAATTTTGGAGTTTTGAGAAAACCTGTACATTTTAAATGGATGAAGAGTCTATAAAAAGCAGAAATGACTTAATGAATCTGAGCATAGGTACAAATGCCCAGAAAATGGAAAGCAGACTTTTCCCCCACCTTCTCCCAACCCCATTCTTAAACAATCATCCTATATCACTCAGTGCCTTCTAAACTCCTTTAGAGAAATGTCTACAATAGGCACTTCCACTTCCTTTCTCCCAATTCTTTCTTTTAAATGTTTTTGTTGATATTTTCTGGTTCTTTCATCACCACCTCATCTTTCATTCCTTACTTCAAGTATCTCTCCACCTTCTTCTCCTCAAGAGCAATCCCAAAAAACAGATAATATTTTTTTGGAGAGGAAAAAAGTCAGTACAACTGATCAATACTTTGAGAAAGCCCAAAGCCATGTTCAATGTGTAACACTGACAAAACCTCCCACCTCCATAAGGGAGTACGTTCTCCTCTTATAACTTCATTTGGGTCCCACTTGATCTCTATAATTTTGTTACATTTGCTTTCGATTGACATGTAACTTACATTGTTGCAGTTACTGTCTTGGTGGTTTTCCTGGCTCTGCTTACTTTACTCTGCATCAGTACATAATTTTCTTTTCATACTTCTCTATATTCATCACACACATAATTTCTTACAGACAAAATGTATTACAGTTTGTTTAGTCATTTCCCTATTGATGGGCATCTACTTTGTTTCCAAATCATAGTTATTATAAGAAGTTCTGTTATAAATATTTTGAAATATATGGGAACTTTTTTGTTATTGATGACTTCCTTGGGGTTTAAGGCCAGCAATGGAGTCTCTGTTTCAAAGGATGTGGCCATTTTAGTCACTTAATTGGCATAATTCCAAATGTTTTCCAGAACAGTCACATCACTTCACAGCTCCACCAACCTGTTAGTGTGCCTATCTTCCCACAACTACTCCAGAATTGATTGCTGTTATTTTTTTGGTCATTTTTTACCAATTTGTAGGGTTTGAGGTGAAATCTCAGGGTTGTTTTGATATGCATTTCTCTTTTTATTAATAATTTGGAGCATCTTTTCACAAGACTGTGAATACTTTTCAGTTCATTTAAGAACTGTTTATTCATATACTTGGACCATTTATCTACTGGAGAATGACCAGTATTAATTGTTACATAGTTTAAATACCAACCTTTATCAGAGAAATTTGATGCAAAGATTTTTTTCCCATTCAGCCACTTCCCTTCTTATCCTAGATGTATTAATGTTGTCTATAAAAAAACCAATTTTTGTTTCATGTAACCAAAATTATCTATTTTTTCGTTATTGTTTCTATCTCTTTATATGAAAGCATTTCTCTCCCCATAACTCTGAGAGAAATATGTTTCTTTTCTAATTTTTAAGAGTAAGATCTTTAATATAGGGTTGCATATTCATTTAGAATGTTTTGTGGGGTGTAGTATGCTAATCTAAGCCTAATTTCTGCCAGACTGTTTTCTAGTTTTTCCATCTTTTAGCTAGGTAACTTAGTTTTCCACTTTATCAAACACTGGATTATTGAGTTCTACTGTTTCTAACTCTCCCTTGTCTAGTTTGATCCATTGCTCTCTTTTTTTTTTCTTTAACCAAATCATATGGCTTTGATGACTGCTGCTTCATCATATAGTTTGAAGTCTGGAAGTGCTATTCCTCTTGTTCTTACTTCTTTTCATCATTTCCCTTGATATTTTGGATCTTTTATTGTTCCAAATGAATTTTTTGTTTGATTTTTAAACTTACTGAAATCTGGCTTCTAATATCGTCCTTCAAATGAAATACTTTTCAACATTATCAGGGATCTCTTAGTTGTCAGAACTAATGATCTTTTTTCAATCTGTATCCTTCTTGCCCCATCTGCAAATTTTGATACTGTTGGATTACCTTCTTCTCTTAGATGCTCTCTCCTCCCTAGGCTTTCCTTACACAACATTTTCTTCATTTTCCTTCTTCCTGATTTTTCCTTAGAATCCTTTACTGGATCTTTATCCAGGTCATGCTCACCACCAGGCCACCCAACACATTCTTGTGGGTCCTCTTCTTTCATTTATACTCTCTTGTTGGGTAATCCATCAGCTCCATTTCTCAATTCTTATCTGTATACAGATTTTTCTCAGATATTGGTATTAATCTCTCTCCTCATTTCCAGCTATGTATTATCAGCTGCTGGTCATATAAAAATTGGGTGTCCCATAGGCTTCTCAAATCCACTAAGGTCCAAAACAAAACTCATTATCTTTCCCCCTAAACACTTCCCTTTTCTCTAAGTTTCTCTTTACTATCCAGGCCTCCATCATTTTCCCTAGTCTCCTAGGCTTACAATCTTAGTGTCAACAAGTCACTTATTAAGCCCCTAATATGTTCCAGGCACTGTACTAAATGTACTTAATAAATGCATGTTGACTGACTGGTTGAATACTTTATATTATAAAACCACAGGTCTGGACTCCCCCTCAAAAAATCACCAAGTGGTAAAAAATGGAAAGTTAAATTCTTTGATGTGTGCATACAACAACAAGATTTCCAAGAAAAGGACAATGAGGTCATGACAGGAGACCCCCTCCTCAGCCCAACCACCACCCCACATTTAATTTTCTAAAACTTTACTGTCTTTGTGGAATCACTGTATCTCACGGAAAAATCAGATGTATAAAAGGCTCACTCCAACCCCAACCATCACATGGTAAAACTATGACTGTTTGATTGTTTTCCTATTCTCAAATACTATCAGCTTGGCTACAATTAGAAAGCCCTGTAAAACCATTTAGACCATCATCATCTGTGTTCTACTCTGAAAGCATGGATGTACCCCAAGGCATTGTTCTAAATTCTCCTTTCTTTGTCTGTGGATTCATCCATCATTTCTTTACAGATCATTCACAAATCTATTTCGCCAACCCTTTTCTTTTTCCTAAGCCTAATCCCAGTTCTCCAAATGCCTTCTGCATATCTCCATTTAGATGCTCCATAGCAGCTAGGCGGTACAGTGGATAGAGCACCAGTGCAGGACTCAGAAGGACCTGAGTTCAAATCTCACCTCAGACACTTGGCACTCATTAGCTGTGTGATCTTGGGTAAGTCACTTAACCGCAATTGCTTCATCCTGGGTCATCTCCAGTCATCTTGATGCATACCTCATCACTGGATTCAGATGGCTCTGGAGGAGAAGTGAGGCTGGTGACCTGCACAGCTCTCCCTCACTCAAAACAAAGTCAAGTGAAAGTTATGTCATCATTTCTCTGATGGCATGGTCTTCTTCGGTAACAAAGGACGAACACACATAGTCAACCAGCATTTATTAATTGCTTACTTTGTGCCAAGCATTGTGCTAAGTGGGAACGGAAGAGATGGCAGAGAATACACAATTATATAAATCATACTATGTGTCAGACACTGTGCTATGAACTTAAAAAAACACTTATTTTATTTTAATTTATGAGATAAATAAGCATTTCCATAGTATAATTTAAAAAATCATTGTACATGAAGCTACAAATGTATTATGTACAATTGGCTATTCCTTTTGAATGTATGATAAAGTTATCATGTAGATTTCTTTTTTCTGCCCCCTCCCACCCTAGAAATGACTACCATTAGACCCAAATAATATCTCATTTGACCCTCACAACAATCGTATGAAGTAGGTGCTATTATTATTACAGTTGAGGAAACAAATCCTCTTAAATTCTGGGGACACAAAAGAAGGTAAACAACAATCCCTATTCTCAAACAGTTCACAGTTTAATGAAGGAAATAACATGTAAACAGCTATGTTCCAACAAGATAATGGAGATAAACCTCAACACCTCTCACCTGGAATATTCTGATGGCCTCCTAACTGGTCTCCCTGCATCCAATCCTTCCCCTCTCCAAACCAGCCTCAACACAGCTGCCAAAATGGTGTTCCTAAAATACAGGTGTGACCATGTCACCTCTCTGCCCAAAACGCTTCACGAACCCTCCAGTACCTCTAGGATACAATTCAAACCCCTCTACTAAAGCCAATAACCATCTGAATCCTTTCTATCTTTCTAGAGTGATTATACATTACTTCCTCTTTTGTACTCTATACTCCAACCAAACTAACCTGTTTGCTGTTCCCACACAACATTCCATCTCTGGTGCCATTTCATAGGGTGTCCCCATGCTGGAAATTCTCTTTCTTTCCTCTGCCCCTGTAAGGGAAACTCCTAGTTTTCTGTAATGCTCAGCTCAAATTCTTTCTCCTTTAAAAAAAATCTTTGCTGAATACCCCAGTTGTTAATGTTCTGTACTCTAAATTATCATATATTTATTTTGCACATGTTCAGCTTTTTATTTATTTCTGAACATGTATCCCACTACAAGAATGTAAGCTCCCTGAGGTCAAGAACTCCCATTTTTGGATTTCTATTCCCAGTGGCTGGTTGATTAAGAAAAGCTCAAAGCATGACCAAGAAGGAAATAAACTTTGGGGTGGAGGTAGAGAGAGAGAAAGAGGGAGAGGGAAAGAGAGAGAGAGAGAGAGAGAGAAAGAGAGAGAGAGAGAGAGAGAGAGAGAGAGAGAGAGAGAGAGAGAGAAGCAGAAGCAGGAGAAGAAGAAGAAGAAGAAGAAGAAGAAGAAGAAGAAGAAGAAGAAGAAGAAGAAGAGGGAGGAGGAGGAGGAGGAAGAGGAGGAAGAGGAGGAGGAGAGGAAGAGGAAGAAGAGGAAGAAGAAGAAAGAAGAAGAGGAAGAAGAAGAAGGGGGGGGAAGGAAAAGGAGAGAGAGAACACAGTATATATGAATATCTTATAGTAAGATAAACATGTTATCAAATTACATCTCAATAATACTAGAACAACTAGCTACAAAATAAAAAAAAATAGTCAATAAGCCATTTATTTAGTGGAAGCCAATGAGCTGGTTTCATTAACTGTTGCTATTAAACAGATTAACTACTTATGGAATCTTGTAAACGTTGCCGTATGCAGAGGCACTCTAATTCCATGTACCAAAGTCCCTTCCGGCTCTAAATGTGCAGTCCTGTACTCCCGTTTCCTGAGTCTCATCTGAAAGAGTTAGCCTCTAGTTTTCATTGGTACATTCCATGATGTAAAATAGGGTAGCCCTAGTGAATCTGTATTTGTCTAGATGTTCTAGAACTACAAAGTGCTTTACAAATATTTTGTTTGAGCCTCACAACAACCCTGGGAGGTAGGTGCTCTTCTAATTTGCCTTTTGAAGGTGAGGAAACAGAAGCTGAGGAAGGTTAAGTGACTTGCCCAGGATCACACAGCTAGTAAATGTCTGAGGCTCTATTTGAACTCAGATCTTTCTGACTCCAAATCCAGCGCCTTATTTACCTCTCTACCTAGATTCTTCATGAATTATGGAAGGTATTTTATGCAGCTCATTTTAATTTTTCAGAGAATCTGTATTCCAGATTGTATATATTGTTTAGAGACATCTCATAAAGAACTTAAACTCATGAATCAATGAATGAAAAGACATTTATTAAGCACTTATTTTGTGCTGGCCACTGTACTAAGCATGCAGGGTTACAAGAACAAGCAAACTAGAGCCCCCTCAAGCTATTTTCATTCTAACATGGAAAGTGGAAAGTGGGGAGGAGAGGAGAAAGCAAGCCGGCAGGAGCACAGCATTGTGGCTTAGGGATGACTCAGCAGAGCCTTGTGGGCCAGATTCCAAGCTAGATGATGTAAAGGCTCACCAAGCAGAGCCCAGGGCTCCAGGAGCAGGAGTTTGAATCCTGGTGGGAAGAGAAGGTCGGAGTCTAGGCTGCCTGATTTAGAAATGGCCAAAAAGTGTGAATCCTTCCCAGATCCGGCCAGCCTTCACTGTGCCTTCCCTTCTCTAACTCCCTTGGCATTCATTTTCTAGTTCAGTCTATGGGCAATAATGTCCTGTCCTTTTCATCTGATCATCCATTCTGAGGCTTTAGCAGTAATATTTTAGGGTACATTTTCTATATTCACATGTGTGTACATATATGTGAGTGTATATATACATGCATGTCCATGTGTTTACATTTATACTATCCCTACATATATATATGTGTGTAATGCTTTTCCTATTTGCCCATATGTGCACCTCCACCCTCTGGGAGCTCCATTAGAACAGAGAGTATCTGATAGGTTTATTTTTTTTTTCCATTTTAAACAAAAATTTCACACAAGCATAGCACTGGGTAAACAGTAGTGGCTTAAGAAACCCTGGTGAAAGAGCTAGTTTTTTCAGTGCTAGGGCCCATGAAAACCATGGTGACTGGGAAGGAGGAGACTTGGGCTCTAGGACGGGGTTTTGTTGTTATCATGCAATTAACAAGTATTTATTAAGCAATCCATAGTTAGCATTTATGTAGCTCTAGGAGGTTTGCAAAATGCTTCATAAGTATTATTTTATCATCATAACTAGATTGTGAACTTCTCCCCTTAAACTGTGAGTTCCTTGAGGTCAGAGACTATGTTTTGTGTCCTCAGCTCTTTCCATAATACCTGGTTGGAGTAAACTTTGAAACTCTTTTTTTTTGGGGGGGGAGAGGATGGGAGGTGGCGAATCATTCAGGGTTAAGTGACTTGCCCAGGATCACCCAGCTAGTAAGTGTCAAGAATCTGAGGTCAAATTTGAACTCAGGTCCTCTTGACTCCAGAGCCATGGCTCTATCCAATGTGTCACCTTGCTGCCCCAGCTTTTAAGCTCTTAATAAATGTTTATCAACTGACTGACCTTGAGAGACAGGGGCTGTTACTATTCTCATTTTACAGGAAATTGTAGCAAACAGAAGTTAAGTGACTTGCTTAGGATCACCCAGCTAGTAAGGATCTGAGATAGAATTTGAACTCAGATTTCCCTGACTTCAGGCTCAGCACTCTATCTGCTAAGCCACCTAACTGCTCCTATAGGTCATCCAGGCCAAGCAATGCATTTTACACAGAAAGCCAGAAGAAGTCATAGAATTCAAAGCCACACAGCTCATCACTGGACTTTCATTTGCTCTAGGTGGATAGAACGCTGGGACTGAAGTCAGAAAGACCTGAATTCAAATCCAGCCTCAGACACTTACTAATTGTATATAACCTCTGTTTGCCTTAATCCACTGGAGAAGGAAATGGCAAACCACTCCAGTATTTTTGCCAAGAAAACCCCATGGACAATATGGACCAGAAGGTCACTGAGCAACAATAAGGTGACCTATAAAGTTCCTTCAGCTAAAATGATATACATTTTGAGGGCTCCATGGAATTAAAATTAATCCAGTAGACAATAGATGGTTGAAGATCATTATGAAATATAAAGGAAAATGGTAGAAGTAATGTTGTTTCATAACACTAACCAACAGAGCTGACTACTTGGGCCAAAAGAGACAAAGCTTGTGGCCATAGCTTGTCCAAGTGGGAATCCGGCAGGAGGGCAAAATGCGATCTTTTCCACGGGACTTTGCATCACACGTCTGAGGGCAGAAGAACTGCAAAATGCATACAATTGTGCTAGGAGCAACACCGACTACACCTCAAGGTTTTTTGAGCAGAAGCAATACATCTAAATGGCAGACTCCATGTATGAAATTCAAACTAGCCTTCATCTTTGTGCTTGATAAATTTTGAGCAGATCTGATCTCTGGATCATTCTTGTATAACAAGTAGCAACTCCATGTTTTGTATAATGTGTGCATTCTATTTTTATGTTTTGAGATGGCAATGGGTTTTATCTGAATTTAACAAGGATTTTTTTTTATCTGGGAGTATCCCTCAGTGTGCTACGTAATTATGGGTACTTGGCCAGCAGTGAATGGTAAACTGAATCATCTCTAGCCAAAGTTAGCAGTCCTCTTTCCTAAGAAAACCAAATCTAACATTTAAGTAAATGCTATTTTGGTAACTGTGCTTTCCCACAGCTTGCATAGATCTTGAGCCATCATTCCTTTCAAGACTATATTTAATTGTGAAACTTCATTTTGATCTCATCCATCATTATTAAAAGTACTTGTCCATTGGTGCACAGTTCAAAGGGAGTCAAAGAGATGGAGGGTTGTAGGTATGTTCCCTGGTGACTTGAGATGGACCTGATAAGGCACATGCTTTTATGAGTGTGTATGGTGGAGGTTGGAGATGTTTTGGAGGAACCTGCTATGCTCAGGAGCCGTTAAATAGCAAAAGTCCCCAGGTAAAAGTGGCCCTTAAAAACTGCTAGACTATAGCATTAACCTAGGTCTACACCTATTACTGGCTTCTTGTTATCTTGGACAGACTACCATGTCTTTCACTAGGTATTTTTATCAATTAACCATTCTGTTCTCTCCCTTGGCAGTTATTAAATATGACTAGTGGAATTTCATTTGTCTGGATTCCACTAGTTCAGAATTTATGATCATTTAGACAATGTTACTTTTGGGGAAAAAAGATTTAGTTACTAAGCAAATTGAGAACATAAGAAGACTGGAGAGGGTAGTACTGAGAATGATGGAAACAAACAAACAAAAAAAAAGGTTGTTTCCTGGGCCAAAAATACAGCAGCAGAGCTGGATATGGCAGGAAGGGGTAGTTGTGGTTGCTGGGGTTTTTTGTTTTGTTTTGTTTTGTTTTTATGCTGTTGACAGAGAAATGTATAAAAAAGATAATTCTATGGACCAGGAAAACATAGTAGGATGATGGTCTTCCCTCATTCACCCAGCTTTTGTTAGACTCAAATTAATTTGTATACCAAACTAGAGATGCTGAGAATGACAGGAGTTTTATAGATCAGCTTCCAGGCAGCTTCTGTGGGTCTTCTTTGACATCTAAAATTGATTTAGAGTGGGTGGTGATGGTTGTGTGTGGAGATTCTGGATCTCCAGAAAGGGTTAAATCGAAGTATAAGAATTTCTAATCCCTAATCAAAGAATTGTCTGTAACAACAGACTGCAATTTAGAATCAGATTTAGGAAGTTAAAAGAAAATGACCTAATATTAAACCTGGTAACACTTTTTCTGTCTGTTACCCACTTCTCCCTTGAACTTGGCGTGGTAACTCATAACTTTGGCTATAATTACTAAGCTATCAGCTTGCCTTTATCATGGAGAAACCTTCACCCTAACAGGATGGGAATCAGACCTGTGATTTTATTAAGGAATACCCAAGTGAGAAAACTCCCTCTACACATGCAAGTTACCACCTTCTCTGCAATTTATTGTCTTAGAAAATTGCTTAGAGCTCTGAGAAGTTAAGTGACTTACCCAGGGTCAAATAGCTATATGTTTCAGAGATAGGACCTGAATCCAGCTCTTCCTGGTCTTAAGGCCAGCTGTCTATCTATATCTATATCTATACCATGCTATGTCTTGTGTATCCCAGTAGATGAGAACTAAAATGTAATAGGTGGCACTGAGGAGATGTTGCCCAGTAGTAGGAAGCAAAGAAAAACTTGGTAACCCTCTTCCCAGTGGAGATGCCCACCCAACAGAGAGCAGATACTTGAAACCTAGTAAAGGTGATGTACCCAGCACAGAGATGATTTACCTAACAAAGAATCTAGTGTGTTAATGTCACCAGAGAATATCTGCAGCCTTGAATTTTAATAATGTCAGTTCACATGGACATGTATGCCCCAGCCACATGAATACTTGGCATATGTCTTTTGACGCATCATCTTTGCCTGTATGTATTTTACATGTATTTCCTTCATTCCTTACATGAATTTCCTTCATGTGATCTTCTCTGGTCACATATTATCTTTATCTATATCCTCCCCCTTTAATGAAGGTGTGATAACTTAGGGCAGAATGTATGCCATGTGAACATGGTAGATTTTCTCTAGTTTTATTTGCTGTGATGTTAGATTAAATATATTTTATTTGAACTAATATAGTCTCTGTTTTTGTTGGTCAGTTGTTTCAGTCATGTCTATTTGACGTTTTCTTGGCAAAGATGCTGAAGTAATTTGCCATTTCCTTTTACATATGAGGAAACTGAGTCAAACAAGGCTAAGTAACTTGCCCAGGGTTACACAGCTAGTAAGTGTCTGAGGCTGGATTTGAACTCAGGTCTTCCTGAATCCAGATCTGACACTCTATTCACTGCACCAGCTAACTGCCTAATATATTCTCTAGCTGGTTAGTAAAAAATAAATATGTTGACATATATTGTAGCTATGGCTCTGAGTAGATACAGATCCACTTTGACCCAGGTAGCTCTTCTGGGCAACCCATATGTAAGATGGACTTACAAAATTCTAAAACATTTTAAAAATTGAAAGGGATCTTGTTCTACCATTTCTCAGATGAGAAAAACCAAGGCCTAGAGAAGTTTGTGACTTGCTTAGGAGGACAAACTTTTTTAGAGAGTCTTAACAGTGTTGTTTGCTTATAACTCATATGTTAAGTACAAACTTACTGTCTCATTAAAGTGGGACTGGGTGAACTTCTACTGAACAAAACATAACTATCTCTTGTCTAACTGTTTTGAAAATGATAGAACTACAGTTTCCTTATCTGTCAAAGGAGAAGCGGGGCCTGGATGACCTCAAAGTTCCCTTCCAACTAATAAGCCTAGGATCCTATAATCCTGTATGGCTTTTAAAACACCTAATAATTCCACTTCTTTACTGTTTTCTACCTACCTTGTCTAAGTAGGTGATGTTTTAGCTTATGCTAATTTTGATGATATATCAATTTGAATAGAAAGGGTATATTCTAGATAGGGTGGTCATTTGGTTCTCCTGTACAACATGTTGGGGTAATTTTGTTGGCTAAGTCCAGGTCTGCCAATTTTCTCTGTCTTTAAAATGGGAAACGATAGTGTTCATCCCTGACTAACCCCAGGGAGTTAACGAATTAACTTCTGTGGAGACCATAAAAGCCCCAGATGAAAGGAATCACATAAAAACAAAGTGTTATTAGTTTGCTCTCATAACTTCATTTTCTGGCTGTTGCATTTCAGCATCACAAGAAACTAGCCTCACCAAAGCAAACAAAATAATTGCTTTCCACACCTACCGTTGCTTTAAAGGGGTCCTATATTATGAAATAATGATGATGGTAATGATGTCCACAACAAACTATAACCATAATATTACCATATCCTTAGCTAACACTTTTCTCTTGAAGAACTCAAAGGACATTGGAAACACAAGAGTTATCAACAGACATAGACAATTTGTAGGGATAAAAATGACTCATATTATAAAAAGCTCCACTATGGGAGATAATAGTTCTGTTATTTTCATACACTGACGGGCAAATATGACATCTATTTTGGTTGCTAAACCGACAATAAAAATACTAGGTAAAAAAAATACCCAGCAAAGAAATGGTTTGGAGAATGAGAAGTGTTCATCTTCTGAAAATCTGACCTCTTAGTAGCTGGACTAGCTACGGTTCAGACACAGCCTAGGACCAGAAGCCATCACCATGACAGAAGGTGATGTTTGATGGCCTGGGGGCTAAATACAAGGTGATCTCAGTCTGCTTCCTAGAGACCTTCATCAGCATCTTTCTCACAATACCCTGTTTTATTATCTCAGAAGACAGCAGAGGCTGAATAAAATAGCAAGCATGCCCTGCCCGGGGCAGACTTTCTCACAAACAAGTCTTAGACCCATGTCTACTCTGATTCCTGGGAATTTAAAGGCTCCCTGGGGAGACATTAAGAATCATAGACTCACAAAGTTGGAAGGAACTTCGGGGGATATTGAGTCCAGGCTGTCCCTGTACAGGATTTTCCTCCATAACATCTTTGACAAGTGTTCATTCAGCCTTGACTGAAAGTTCTCTAGTGAAGGAAAACATATGCATGGGATACAATTTGCAAAGAAGTGGTAAATGAAAATAGTTCAAACTGATTACTCAAGTACTGGAAGTTCAATGAATAAAAGAGGTTGATGGGGTCAATCAAGGGAGGGTTTCTTACCAGAGGCAGGCTTTGATATGAATTCCAAAAAAATGAAATGGTAAATGGAATTGAAGAGATAAAGTGGGAGCATATTCCAGGTGGGTAGGAATAGCATTGCCAGAGACAAGTTCCAGAGAGAGGAAGTAATGGAGGATGGCACACTGAATAGCTTGATTGGAGAAGAGAACTGATAAGAACTGAAACTCAAGAGATGAGGCTTGGGGACCAGATTTTGGAGGTTAGGTCAAAGGATTTAGAGGAAAAGGATATATAACTGGGAAGCTATTATTGGTTTCTTATTTGTATGAAAAGGTGGATTGAGGAAGATTATTCAAAGAATAGTGTGAAGAATGGATTGAGGGAGAAAGAGAGACTAGAAGCAGGAAAGCACCAACAAGAAGGAATCGGTGGCTGGTGTAACAATGATAGGATGTTGGGCAGAAGTGACCACTCCTTGGAATTTGGGATGGAAAAGGAAAAGAAAGGAGAATGAGCAGGGAAAGGACAGTCTGACATATACACTAAATTTGGGGAGGACAAATTTCAAGGAATTCAAAGAAAGGCTAGATAGGATACCATAGACTAAAATTCTATTATTGCAAGTCATCCTAGGTTGGATAAAAAGCTTCCAAGAATGAATTCTGAAGACACAGAGAAAGTATTCCAATAAAGTGGAAGAGGCTGGAAAGCACTATCAAAAGAGATTATTGTGAGTGTACAGGAAACTCACTAAAAGCAGGGAGGTGCCAACAAGGGGAAATTAGTTGATGGTGTAGCAATGATCAAGAAGTTAGGTGGAAATTACCACTCCTTGGAATTTGTGATAGAAAAGAAAACAGGCTAAGTGAGGAAAAGAGTCTAATATACTCATTAGATTTTAGCAGGACAAATTTCAAGGAATTCAAAGAAGGATTAGATAGGATCCCACAGCATCCATAACCCACCCCAGTAAACCATTTTGGGAGATGGGCTAAACAAGGTTGAGGGTAACCAACAGACGTCAAACCCATCATTGAGTTAAGGGGATATCTACACCAAGCAATTTGTTCCAGTGGCCATAAAGTCAGATAAAATGGGCACTATGGAGCACTTAGAGCTTGGCTAGATCTCAAAGACGCCAAAGTCATCCACTTCATCCTAGGTTGTTGACAATCATCTTGACTTTTGTCCTGCCACTGAACTTTGATGTCTCTGGAAGAGTGAGGCTGTAATTTTGTGCAGCTCTGCCTCACTTAAATTTAATTCACATGCAAATCAAGAAATCACCCATGTTGTTATTGCTCTTCTTTGAAAATGGACAAACAGCAACTACAATTTCTTAGGTATATAGTTGTTTCCATGTTGTCTCCCCCATTATAATGAGCTCTTCAAGGTCAGAGACCATATGTTTTACCTTTCTTTGTACCCCAGCACTTAGCATAGTGCCTGCCAAATATTCAGCACCTAAGAAATGTTTGTTGACTGCAGAAGATAGAAGCAAGGACAAACAACAGAATAAATATAAAAAACATGGCACATTCCTGTAAATCTAGTGTCAGGAGCACCTAAAGTTAAGAATAAACTGAGACTGGTGAGGAAAAGAGCTAAGTAGATAAGAGTTAGAACTGCTGTTTAGGATGGATAGGAAAATGATGACTGATGATGGACAGAAGACAGCATTGCTACACTTTTATTTTGGTTCTGTTTTATCTGATAAAGGGAATGATCTCAGGACTGAAAAGATAGAATAATATGGCTTATAAGAAGATGGTGCTCAAGATAAGGAGGAAGATAAAATTCACCTCACTTCTCTTAATGAAACCAAATTATAGGAGCTCAGGCTCTACCCTGGGCTCAATGTTCTCCTTTCTCAACATTCTCCTTCTTGGTGACTTTATCAGCTTCCTTGGGTCTAATTATCATCTCTATGCAGATGTCTCCCAGGTCTATACTGAGTTCCAGTCCCACGTTACCAACTACCTATAGAACATTTTAGACTTGATATCACATAGGCCTCAAACTCTACTTACCCGAAACAGAACTCATTATTTCTCTCCCCAAAACCACTCCTCTACTGAACCTCCCTGCTTCTATTGAGGCACCATCATTTGTCCAGCTCATAACTTTGGCATTGCTGTTGATTCTTCACTCTTACCTTCTTTATCTAATCTATTATCAAATCTTCTCATTTTTACATCCATAACATCCCTTCTATCCATTCACATTATAGCATCTTATCATTACTCAGTTCAGACCTTCATATTTTTTGCTTGGTATTATTATGATGACTTCCTAACTGGTTTCCCACCTTCATCTTTCCCCACTATCTACTCTCCAGTTGCCAAAATGATTTTAAGTATAGATCTGACCATGTCCTTTTTCTACTCAATGACTTTGATCCCAATTACTTCTAGGATCAGAAATAAATTCCTTTGACTTTTAAAGTCCTTTACAACCTGGTTTTCTCTTTCTTTCCAGCCTTATTGTACATTGTTCCCTTATCTATACTCTATAGTTTGCCCAAATTGAACTCCTTTCTCTTTTTCACACACTGGATTCCACTTCATACCTCCAGGCCTTTATACTGATGATTTCCCATGCTTGGAATGCACTCCTTCCTCATCAGTACCTCATAGAGTTTCTCATTTCCTTCAAGATTCAGCTTAAACACCACCTTTTATATCAGGAATTCTTAACCTTGAACTTGATTTTTAAAATATTTTTATAACATTTCAATATAATTGGTTTTCTTCATAATCCTATGTATTTAAAAATGCTTCAAAAAGATCAAACTCAAAGTGTAGATTTTAGTGGTTTATTATCAGCATGGCACTAAATTTCCAGCGGAGAACCATAGGGTCCTATGTTGTTTTAACATTTTATCAGTAACTTAATGCAGTCACCATATTTACAGATGATGCTAAACTGGGAGAGATAGCTAACACACTGGATAACAGTCAGGATCCAAAAAAGATCTTGGCTAGAACATTGGATTGAATCTATTGTAATAAGGTGAAACTCAATGGGAAGACATTTAAAGTTTCATACTTGGGTAAAGAAAAACAACTCCAAGATCTTAGTAGCTGAGAGACATAGTTAGACAGCAGTTTGGGAAAAGATCTAGAAATTTTAGTGGACTACAAGGTCAATATGAGTCAGAAGTGTAATACGGCAGCCAAAAAGCAAATGTAATCTTGGGCTGCATTAAAAGAGACATAGCTTCAAGAAATAAGAAGATAATAGCTTCTCTGAATACTGCCCTTGTCAGACCTCATTGCAAACATCATTTTCCATTCTGGGCACAATTTTAAAAGGACATTAGAAAGCTGGAAAATTTCCAGAGAGGGCAACCAAGATGGTGAAGTGTTGAGTCTATATCTTAGGAAGATCAGTTGAAATGACTGCAAATGATTAGCTTAGAGAAGACTCAATGGATCACATTAGCAAACTTCAAGTATTTGAAGGGATTTCTTGTAGAAAAAGGAGAAGACTTGTTCTGTTTAGTCCTATAGGGCAGAACAAGGAAAACAATGGAAGATACAAAGAGGCACATTTAGGCTGATGTCAGGAAAAGCTTCCTAACAATTTAAGCTATTCAAAAGTGGAATGGGTAGTTGGTTTCCCTTTCTTAGAAGTCTTCAAGCAATGGCTGGATAAGTAGTAAAGGGGATTCATTTTGGTTATTGGTTGGACTATGTGACCACTCAGGTCTCTTCCAAGCCTCAAAATTTTGTGATACTGAACTACAGTCAAAACCTAAGGTATAAGCACAGAAGCTTACTTAGACTTAGCATGGCAAGAACAAGAAATCATCTGTCAATAGAGACACTGAGGGAAAACTCTAAATATCAAAGTTCTCTGGTGTTAATTCATGAGGTTTTTAACCTTGTAGGGGATTCTGCCTTACTTCTTATGAACTTTGCTGTCATTACTCCTATACTTGGTACATAATTCCTTTCCTTTGAAGTTTTAGAGCTAGAGAAATTCGTAGAAAGCAAATATTTGACTGTCATGATAGTCATGTGATCTGCCTTCTTCTTTTCCTCAGTCTTGTCTCTTTCCTTCCATCTGAGCAGGTCTTGATAACCTGTAAAGTAAAGTAAAAGTGAAGTGAAGTGAAAGTAAAAGTAAAGTTAAGTGAAATTCTCTATGGTTTCCAAAGCTATTAGTTTGGTTAACTCATATAATTCAAGCAAAATCTGCCAAACAAACAAACATACAAACATAAAAAATCAGCCCTACCACAACCATGCAGATTAGCTAACTAGACCTATACAAGGGATTGTCAACCTAAGAAGATCCATTCCTTCATCTCTTCTATATGGCTTCTCTGATTCATGGCCCATTTTTCAGCTGGACTGGGAAAATGGCCACAGTGCAACTGGCCCAAAATCATGCCAACTGATCTGTGTCCTTGGCCCCATATTCCAAATCTTCATTTAACCTCATGGAATTGACCAGCCCTACACTGAAGTCTACCATGGAAGTGATAGGATTTATCTATTCATGAGTACATACTTATTTTTTTCATAAGTATGTACTTAAATATTATAGATGAAGCATTACTTGAGACACTTGTGGAGATATGAAAAGATCATTGTGCTGAAGTAGATTATGATCTAGTGGAAGTGATAAAATGATGCATGATATTATATAATAAGGCTACAAAACTAAAGTAATATGAGGGAGAAAGAAGACTGTGCTATAGGAGATGGATCAAGGAATGATCTTCATGAAAGAAGTGGGATTAGAATGGACTTTAAAAGATGGGGAGGAAATTAACAGTTGAAGAGGAGCACAATCAAGACATAGGGAATGATGGGAGCAAAAGTACAGAGATGAAAAAGTGCAAGATATGTTTGGGGAGCAGAGTTCACCTTGGCTAGAGGATGGAGTGGGTACAGAGTACTCATATAAGATAAAGCTGAAAAGATAGGGGGATGCCAAATTGCCAAAGGCCTACAAGGTTAAGCAAAGGGGTTTTATTTCCTATGCTGTAGGAACTAGAGGAAGATTTTGGAGTACAAGAGCAATGACCACACATATGCAGCAGAAAGAATATTCTGGCACCAAGATGAAAGGAGATGGGGAGAGAAGATATAGAAAGATACATAAAGAAGCTATTGCAATAGCACAGGAAAGTGCTAATGAGGGCCTATTCTAAGGGGGTGGCAGTGGGAATCCAGTGGGAAGGAACAGATGAAGCAGTTATTAGGAAGGTGGAATCAGCAGGGCTTGATAAGTGAGAGAATTTGAGATATGAAGGGGAATCACAGACTCATAGAATCTCAAGCTTCAAGGTTCCTCAGAGACCATGGAGTCTAGCCAGTACCTGAACAGCAATTTCTTCAACAATCCAGGGCCATCTCCAGTTGTCCTGACCTATGTCTTGCCACTGGATTCCAGTGACTCTGGAGGAGAGAGTGAGGCTGGTGACTTTGCACAGCTCTGCCTCACTAAAAATCCAATTCATTTGCAAGTCAAGACATCACATTCTTGATGTCATTGTTCCTCTTTGAGAATGAAGGATGAACTACAATCTGACAAGTGGCCTTCTTGCATTCTGAAAACCTCTTATGAGGGGGAACTACCTACCTCCTGAGGGAGCTCACTCCATTTGGAAACAGCCCCAATCATTAGGAAGCTTTTATCTACATTGTATACCTCTTTGCAACTTTCACCAGTTTCTCCTAGCTCTACCCTCTAGGGTGAAGAAGAATAGGTCATATCCCTCTTGCATATGGCAATCTTTCAAATACTTGAGGATGCAATGTCACCCTTGTCTTCTTTTTAACAGACTTTCCAATTTCCTTTAATCCATCATATGGAATATTTCATATTGGAATATGGAATGGTCTCTGGTCCCTTTAACATCTTGGAGGTGTGGGGTAGAGAACATTGATTTTAAAAGAATAAAAACCATGTAGTTAATTTTAAAAGAATGAAGTTAGGAAAGATAAATTTGATTTGTGCTCATTTTATCTAGTTTTTGTGTAAGTACTATTGAATGAAAGGTCTAACAAATATCTCTATAAGTTGTATTGGAGCTTTCATACTGTGGAACAATATTACACTGAGCTAATTACTTCTGCTTCAAACATTAGTCTTTCATAAGGGAAAAAATCCATGGCAGATATCTTTCAAATTTGTTAAATGAACTTTTATTCAAGCCATCAGTATAAGGTTCAACTCAGTTTTGGACAGAAGCCCCAATATTATTTAATTTGTTGGTGTGATAAGTAACCAAAATAGTGTGAGGAGATACTTGGCTAGATGATACAACTCTTGAAGGAAGAAAAGATGTTCAGTAGGAAGAGATATGGGGAAAGTATACCAGGAATGGGAAATGACTTGTGAAAATGAACAAAGGCAAGAGGTGATAGATTGAAGTCCCTTTGGCCTAGAATGTGGAATAAGTGAAGGGGAGGGGAGGCATGTTTCAGGTTTTGGAGTCAGAAACTCCTGATACTGACATTTACTTCGTAAAGGACCACTAGGTCCCTTTATTTTCCTCATCTATGAAATGAATGGAGTGGAGTAAATGACTTCTATTCCAGCTCTAAATTTAATATCCTATGCATCTCATTTAGATGCATGTGTCCAGAACTAAATAAAATATTTGATACAGTCTGCCCATAGCAAAGTACAGTGAACTTATTATTTTTCTTGTTCTGGACACCTTTTGGGGCAGCTCTGTGGCACAGTGAGTAGAGCCCTGATCCTGGAATGAGGAAGACTGAGTTCAAATCTGGCCTTAGATACTCAGTTATTTTATAATCTTGGGCAAGTCACTTAATCCCTGTCTACATTGATTTGTAAAATGAAAATAATGATAGCACTGATATTGTTGTGAGGGTCAATTAAGATAGTATTTGTAAAGCACTTATCACCATGCCTTGCATGCAGTAGGTGCTTAGTAAATATTTGTTCTCTTCCCCATCCTCCAACCCTAGCATTAATGAAAGACAGTGTGATGGAGAAGAGCACTGGATGTGGAGTCAGGAGACTCCTGTCTCTAACACATACTAGCTATACAGCCAAGGGCAAGTCACTTAACTTCTAATAATAGCCTCAGTTTTGCTGTTGTAAAATAATGATAATAATACGAGTACTGACTACCTTAGGGGCTTGTTGTAAGATTTACATGGGATGACGCATGTAAAACAAGAGAGAAGTGTCTACTTTAATGGGATCATTAGCTTTTTGGCTACCACATCACCATGTTGACTCATTTTGAGCATGCCCTAAAATCCCAAGAACTTTTGTGCATGCATTACTATTCAGTTGTTTCTTCCTGATCCTGTGGTTGTGAAGTTTATTTCTTCTATTCCAAATAAATAGCTTTATATTTATCTCTACTAAATTTCATCCTTTTAGATTTGCTCCATCTTCCCAACCTGTCAGTATCTTTTAAATGTCTGACTGCCATCCAGTGTGTTAGCCAATTCCCCCCACAGTGCATCATCTTCAAAGTTGACAGTCATACTGTTTTTGCCTTCATCTAAGTATCTATAGAAAAGTTGCAGGGCTGGCTACATCCACTCCTTCATTCCTCCCACGGTTCTACTTCTGACTTGAAAAACTTTCTCTACTATTCCATAGCAATCTTAGGTCATTTACCCAGAATCTCTATTTTAGCAGAAGTGCCCAGTCAGTCATGTTTACTCTTTCGATGACTTTCCAAGCTCCACTCCTCTCTTAGAGCCCTTTCTATCATGTCCTCCTCATGGGTACTTTCTCCCTCTCCTCTACCTTCTACCTTTCATTGATGTATTGTCTTCCCTTTGAGAAGGTAAGCTCCTTGAGGGCAGGAACTATCCTTTTTTTTGTTTTTTGTTTTTCTTTTTTTTTTTGCTTATATTTGTATGCTCAGTGCTTGGTGTTGTGTCTGGCACATAATAAGAATAGTTGACTTGTTAATTTACAGCACTGGGTCAAGCGCTTATCCCACTCAAGACTTACCTCCAATTTTCATGCTTCAAACCCCCTTAACATCACACATATTTTCTTCTCTTTTGCTCCAGTCTGTGAGGAAGATTTGGCCCTTCTCATTGTCCAGGACACCCGTTCTACTAACGCTCCTAATGCCAATTCCTTCCTTTCCCTTGGGAAGCTTGACCCTTCAATCACAGGCCCATCTTGCCTTTTCTTTATCTAGTCGTCACTGTTGTGTACTGCCTCCTCCTGTTCTGGTGTTCAAGTCATCTCCATGTTAAAAGACAAACAAACAGTTTTCACTTGTAACTACTGTTTCCATCAGGCTATCAACCCATACCTCTCCTTTTCATGGTCAAACTCCTAAAAAACCCATTGTCCTCTATACTGATTGCTTCTATTTCCTCTCTTCCCACTCGCTCTACAACCTGTTCCATTGTGGATTCTTACATTATCACTTAACTGAAATTGCTCTCTGCAAAGTTACCAAAGATCTTTTACTAGCTAAATCTGATGTTTTTTTCTCAGTCTTCAACCTTCTTTACCTCTCTCCAGCACTCCAGTTTGCCACCCCTCCTCTCTAGGTTTTTAGGCCACCGCTCTCTCCTGGTTTTCCTCCTATTTATCGAACTAGTCCTCAATTCTTTTTTTTTTACTGGATCATTGTCAATGTCCTCTCTCAACTCTACTCTCTCCACCACATGGGTGTCACTCAAGGCTCTGTTGGGAAACCTCTCCCCTTTTCTCTTGACACCTTCTTCTTGATCTCATTAGTTACCATGGATTCAATTATGCCATCTAGGCAGAAGACTCCTATATCTATATGTTTCCATATCCATATAGAGATATCATTCATATCTATATCTCTTTATCTCTCTATATGTTATCTATCTATCTATCTATCTATCTATCTATCTATCTATCTATCTATCTATCTATCTATTACCTTAGGGTCTTTCTTGAGTTCCAGTTCTACATTATCAGCTGCCTCCTAGACCTCTCCAAAGGGAGAAGGCTGCCATAGTCATCTCAAAATCAACATGTCCAGAATGGAACTCATTATCTTCCCCTTCCCCAAGCTCATCCCTCTGTCAAACTTCAGAATTTCTGTTGAAGGCGCAATCTTAGTCACACAGATCCATTCATTCTTTACTATCCCTCTCCCCAATATTTATTCAGTTACTTAATCTTATTGATTCTAGATCCACAATCTCTTTCCCACCCATCGTCTTCTCTCTGCTTACATGACCATCATCCTAATTTAGACTTTCTTGCCTGGACCATTGTAAAAGTCTTCGAATCAGTAGCCCTACCTCAGTTCTCACTGCTCTCCAGTACATTTTCCCATCCATTGCTGCTTAAGTGTTATTTCTAAAGCATAGGTTTGACTGCATCATTTCCCATCTCAAAATTCTCCAGTAGTTCCCTATTGCTTCTAGAGAGGAAAAACAAATGTGTTTATATATCTAGATATACAGATATACACACATACACATATATACACACACATATATGCGTATATATGCACACCCTCATATACACATACACACATATGCAAACTGTTTTGTTTAGCATTCAAAGTGCTTCCCAGGAGGTCTCTAGACCACTTCTCAGGCTTACTACACATATTTTTCATTATACTCAAACTGTCCAATTTGCTGTTTCTCTCACACATTTCCTCTATTGTCTCCATGCCTTTGTCTAGGTATTGCCTAATCATCCTCACTTCTTAAAATCCCTATTTCCATAAGTCTTCAGTATAAGTGTCATCTCCTGCAGAAGTAGGATCTCCCCAGCAGCTGGGGGTGGAGGGGGCTGGACAAATCTTTTCTTTCCTTCCCCAACATTGCCTCTTATTTATTTGGTACACATTTTATATTTTCTTATGTTTGTATGTGTTGCTTATTTTGACAGAAGGGAGAGAGAGGGAGTGAGTGTGTGTGTGTGTGTGTGTGTGTGTGTGTGTGTGAGAGAGAGAGAGAGAGAGAGAAAGAGAGAGAGAGAGAGGGAGAGAGAGAGAGGGAGGGAGAGAGAGAGACAGAGAGAAAGAGAGGGAGGGAGAGAGGGAGGGAGAGAAGGAGAGAGAAAGACAGACAGAGGGAGAGAAAAATGGAGGGAGGGAGGATAAGATAGAGAGAGGGAGAGCTAGAAAGAGAAAGTGAGAAAGAGACACACAGAGAGGAAGAGAGAGATGGAAGGAAGAAAGAAGAAAAAAGATGGAGAGCGAGAGGAAGAGAATGAAAATAAGGGGAATATTTCCAGAGGAAGGGAGGAAGAAGTGATCCTTAAAGTGGAAGTGAAGTGAGCACCACTGGAGCCTCTAATGTAATAAAAATCTGGGTCAGATCCTGACCTATCAGAAGTGCAGGCCCCCAGGTGGAGGAGGCATCTCAAGACAGGCAAGGTTACTGGCAAGGAGGTGAGCCTTGCAAAGAATGCCTTGAGCTGGGAAGGAGCGCTTTCATCTTTGTCATTGTATCTCCAGCACCTTCACATAATAGTTCCTCAACAACCTATAGTTTTTAGCTCTAATAGCTAGCGTTTATATAGTGCTTTATAATTTGCCTAGTATTTACACGTGTTATAGCATTTAATATCATTCAATTCTCACAACAATCCTGAGAGGAAGGGGTTATTACTATCCACATTTTGTGTATGCACAATCTGAGGAAGGTTGAATGAGTCGCTTCATGTCACACAGGTAGGAAGTACCTGAGGCAGGATTCAAATTCATATCTGTCTGACCCTAAGTTCACTATTTTATTCACTGCAGCATCTAGCTGCTATAAGCAGACTGCATGTGTATCTTCCTTTTTTTTTAAATAAGGTCTTTACCTTATTCAATATTTGTACCATTCACTATGATCCATTGAATCTGACCAATCATGTTTGAGCAGTTACAACTGTCAGCTCTTTCAGTATCTAGGATGTAGTTCAACCATGCCTGTTAACTTGAACTCACTAAGGGCAGCCAAGTGTACTATTTATTTTTCTTGAATTTCAATTCCATGCCATCCCCTTTTGTTCTATTTTTCTCAGTCCAAAGATTAAGATTGTTTTCCTTGAAAAAGAAAATAAACAAAATTGAAGTGAAGTAGGTTTGTCTTTTCTTTGTCATATATCCTCCCATCCAATAAAACCTTTCATCCTACAACTTCTTTGATCCTTCTCTTGCCCTCAGCTAAAGATTTTTTTTTTCATCCTGACTCAGTTCATTATGATGGTTAGCACTACTGACATTATTCTTAAATGGCCATCAATCAGTCAAAAGGCATTTAGTAAACATATTCTATAAAGGCCATGTATAAGGCTATGGCTTACAATACAAACAAAAAAAGACAGTTCCTACCCAGGAGGAACCGCACTGATTCCTAGCAAATATACCAAAATGCATTATTAAAAGGGTGGTTTCTAGCCTTCTAGAAAGGCAAGCAGCAATCATTAAGAGACAACAAGGCTTATCAAGAAGAAGTCAGATTAACCTCATTTTCTTTTTTGAACAGAGTAACTGGACTTATAGATGAGGCAAATGCTGTTTTTATACTTGAGGGTTCAGCAAAGAAGATGACAGTCTCTCATACTATTCTTGTAGATAAAGTAGAAAGATATGGTCCAAATGATAATACAACTAAGTGGATATGACAGGAGTTCTTAACCTGGGGTTCAGGAACTTGTTTCTAAAATATTTTTAATATCTTTCATATAATTTCTTTCTTTTTTAATCCCATGCATTTTATTTTCTTCTTTTAAAAACATTATTCTAAGAAGTAGTCCATAGGTTTCACCAGAGGGCCAAAGAGATCCATGACATAATACATTTAAGAACCCCATGAAAATGGTTTTGGTTGAAAGAGAAGGTGCAAAGAATTGTCAACAATGGGTCAATAGCAACTTTCAATTTCATTCAATCCAATCTAGCAAACATTCATTAAAGACCTGCTATGTGTAAGGCACTCTGCTAGATATTGGGGATATGAAGCCAAAAAACGAAACAGTTGTTGCCCTCAACAAACATATTCTACAGAAGGGAACAAGAACATATGAAAAGAAAAACATAGACATGATCATGTCAGGAGGGAAGAGAGAGAGAGAGAGAGAGAGAGAGAGAGAGAGAGAGAGAGAGAGAGAGAGAGAGAGAGAGAGAGAGAGAGAGAGAAATTAGGAACACCATCTAGTAAGTGGCATGTGACTTCATCCTTCAAGGAAACTAGGGGTTTAAGAGACTGAGTTCTGTTGGGGATATGTAAATTTAAGTTGCCAACAGTGCCTCTAGGAGATGTCTCCCAGGCAGCTGTCAGTGTCTCTGTTGTCCCAGATTTGTGCTGGTTTTTGTTGTTGTTCCCTAACTCTTTGCTATTTCCTCTTTCTGTCCAGGTGGTCTTTGTTATACTTCCATGACAGCATTACTTCTGCTGATGCTATCTTGATTCTCATCCAATTTATCTATTCAGGGCTTCCCCTATTAACTTTCCTCATAGGAGTATTTCTGCTTAATAGGCAATGATACTCTTCTACCCTCTACATAAGTTCTATTCTTTTTCGATAGGATATTCTTCTGAAGTGATATTAATAGTAATGATGATGATAGTAATTTACATTTATAAAGTTTTTTAAGGCTTGTAAAGTTATACACATTATACACACACATATATGTACATATACATTAACTCATTTGAGTCTCACAAAATCTATAACAACAAATGCTATTTAACCTTTACTCTTACAAATAAGGAAACTGACATTCATTAAGTGTAATGATCTGTCCAGGGTCACAAAGCCAGTAAGTGTCTGAAGAGAGATACCAACACTGGTTTCCCTGATACCTAGTTCTAAACTCTTCCCTACACTGCCTCTGTAATATTCTAGCCCCAAATCTGATTCCTCCAATTTGAGTGACACCTGTAAGTCAAATTTGCTGTCTCCTCCTTTCAGATCTCTAGTTCAATCTGTTTTGTATTCATGCTTTGCATGTCTGTATATATGTGTATAGCTATCTGAAACCATAAGTTTTAATCACTGGCTGTCTTCTTGCATATTGTCTCCTGTGAATTACCAGTCCTTTTGTTTAACATATTTATTCTTATATTCAAGTCAATTCAATATTTATTAAGTGCCTACTAAAAGTATTCCCAGTCCATCCTGGGAATGTTCTAATATTCCAGTGCATCTGAGTCCTTATCTGTATGAATTGTGTCTTGCCAGCATTACAGATTGCAGTACATCAAACCTATATGATTATCAATAATGTCTTCCCATTAATTCACCACATGGGATTTGCTGAACATACTAGGGACCTTCCTTACATTCTCTTAATATTTTGTATATACCAATGGAGCATATAAATTATTCCCTTGATCTAGCTATGTGTCCAACCCATCTTTTTTTGTGGGGAAGGGGGATATTACCTTCCTCTAGTAATATTATACCATTCCTTCCTCATACTTCCTCACGTGTAATGTAATGTAAGACTATTTATGCCTACCTTGTGTGTCTTTACTGCCTTTGGATTGATTCTAAATTTTAATTTTAAAAATTACATCTAAATTTAAAAATTTTAGGAATTGTAGTTTTCTGTGACTTGCAATAGAACATCATCAGAAGAATATTTTTTTTTTACAAAGATCGGTGTTTGTTTCAAGGAGAAACTTTGGGGTCATTAAAAGAGTGGTACAATTTCCAATAGGTTTGCTAACTGATTTTGAAATGAAAGGCAATTCAATCTGTTTTCCTCCTTCTGGGCCCAGCTCACTATCTATTTTCAGAGTCTGTCAAGAGGTATGCTCTGAGGGCAGCTAGGTGGTGCAGTGGATAGAGCACTTACCCTGGAGTCAGGAAGACCTGAGTTCAAATCCAGGCTTGGATACTTACTAGCTGTGTGATCCTGGGCAAGTCACTTAACCCTGCTTGCCTCAAAAAAATGTATGTATTGATGAGTGAGTCCTGCAGGTTGACTACCCAGCTATATATCCGAATCGAATAATAGACTTTCTTCCTCCACTTGGATTTTCTTGCATGGTTAGTTAGGCCAAACTCTTTCAATGATTATGAATCTCATTGTAGAGATAGCTCTGCAGCGTTCTAGGGCTTGATGTAATGAGCACAGTATTTTTTGCTAAGAGATGCATCTGTAGGACCTCTTCTTCCTTACAGAATCTCTTTTCTCTGTGGATTTTACACTGGATATCATGCGTGAAAATAGAAAACCCCTTTGGCAAGCAAACTTGTCTCTGTTTTATGCCTGGCTTGATATTGTTTGTCTGAGACTAATCTTTATTGATATGTCTTTCAAGGAATCTTAAATCATTTAACATATGTTTGAGATCTGTCTTGTTGGAGGACAGTCTGTAAGGTGATATTTTTCTCTACCAATTAAAGTGCCTTTTAAAAAAGTCAACAAACTATAAGTACAGTGGGGTCTTGTATTTTCTACACATTTCAGTCAATTGTGTGTGTGTGAAGATACTGTCTCCTCTGAAATGTTGTTTGCAAAACCCTATCAGTTCCCTTCTAATACCCTATTCGAACCGACCTTTGATTTCAGTGATTATTCTCATAAATTTTGGTATAGATTGGAAAGTAGGCATGTGGGTCAAGGGGTTATTGGTATTCTGTGCCCCTTTTTGTGAATGTTAAAGTCTAATTTTTTCCCATGCTTTTAGGTTCTTCTCTTTCATGTACATTGGAAATTAATCCTTCAATGCCATTAAAACTGTGTCACCTCCAACATGTAGTTTTTCTCTCTGTGTTTATCCTAATCCAGCTGCTTTTCATGTCTTTTTTTTCCCTGCAGTATCATTTTCACTTCCTCAGAGAGCCCATCTGGGACTGTGATTTTAGAGAGCACATGAAGTGGTTCCATTGACCTTGATGATGAAAAAAGGTTGGTTAAAGAATTCTTTGCAGATCTTTTCCATTTTTATCTGTTTGTGGTTCTCTTTTCAGTTTCCTCCTCATATGCCCTTGGGATGACAGGGCTTAGTTGGGCCTCTTGACAAGCTTTCTTTAAATGTGTTTGAGTTTCTTTCTCTTCATTCTATGACTTCTTGTTTTATGAGGTGCTTCTACTCCTGATCATCCTATTTTTCTCTGGAATATTTTACAAATGAATTAAACTGTTTGGCACTGAAGATACAAGACAAAAATGGCAGATATATCTTTTCTTTTCCTCCATTTTAAAGTTACAGGATTCTTAATCAGGTTTGTAAGATTGTAGGTAAATATATTTAGAGGAATCTTGAGAACATCATAGCAGACTCCCTCCATTCCACTTATTTATTCCCTGGATAATCTAAATATCCTCACTAACTTCTCTTCTTTTCCTCCAGTCTCAAAGGTACAAAGACTTTCTCCTCCTAAATGAATCTATTTCCATGTGCTCTCAGTCTGATCCCAGTCCGTCTCTGAATGGCTTTTATCTACTGATTCTTTTTTTAATTGTATAATTCTGAACTTAATTAGCATTTGAAAGAACACTTATAGCATGTATACTACATACATACTGCATAATGCAAAAAGAGAATTCTACATGAAACCATGGATCTCCATTTATACTACTTGGCTTGCTTTTGAAGATCTCCTGGCAGGATAAGATACCAGACACTGAGGTCATTACTCGAATTATACTGCCAAGCATTCAAACTCTACTTCAGAGAGCACAACTCCAATGGACTGGCCATGTTCAAATGCAATACACTTGCCAAAAAGACTATTTTATGGAGAATTTACACTGGGCAAGCATTCACATGGTGGTCAGAAGAAGCAATACAAGGACACTCTCAAGGTCTATCTTAAAAACTTTGGAATTGATTGTGTGACATGGGAGACACTGGCACAGGACTGTTCAGCATGGCATGCCCACATCAAAGAAGGTGCTGTGTTCTATGAGCAAAGCAGAATTAAAATAGCTCCAAAGAAACACAAGATGTGCAAATTTAGAGAATCCACCCCAAATGTTCACATGGGCTATTTGTGCCTGACCTGTGGTAGAACATTCCAAGCTCATATTGGTCTGATCAGCCACAGTTGGACATACAGAAACTTGACTCTAGCATAGTGATGTCATTTTGATCCTCTTCAAGAACAAAGAACAATAAGAAACCAATATAATAAATTCTGTCCTGATTATTATCTGTGTTCCCTTCTGAACTTTCTTCTATTATCTTTTATGCATTTAAAATATGTTACAAAGGTCCCCTTTTTTTGGTATCCCTTCCCTTTCCTCAATGTTCTTGCCTATTTTTCTTATCCCAATTATTAGAGACAGCAAGTTGCACTCCGTTCTTCATCCTTTCTACATTAGTGTATTCTTTTTACTCTTTTTTCTCTTTTCCTCTTAAAATTCTCAGAACAGAACAAATTCACCCATAAGTCATCTATTTTTCTTAGATTTAGTTTTTAATGCCTTTCAAAGATATTAATGTTCTGATGAGACATTTGTTTCTAAATTTCTTTGGGGTTGTATTCATATTTCAAAACTGCTACTCAGTTCTGTTTTATCTTCCTTATCAGGAAAGCAGTCTTCTATTTCATTAAAATTCCATTTTCCTCCTGTAGTATATTACTCAAGTTTTCAGGATAAGTTATTCTTGGTTATAAATTTATATGTCTTATTTTAGGAATATTGTTTTCCAAGATCTCTTCTAGTTTTTAGTAGAAGCTGCCAGGTCTTACGTGATCCTGACTGTATGTAGTGCTTTGGTACTACAACTCTGTTCTGGATGCTTGCATTATATTTTCTTTTATATGGGAGCTTTGGATTTTGGTTATGATATTCTTGTGATTTTTCCTTTGGGGATTCTTTTGGTTGTAGATGGACTTTTTCTATCTTTACTTTGCCTTCCAGTTCTAATAGATCTGAACAGTTTTCACTCGTGATTTCAAATACAGTGTTCAGAGGTTTTTTAGGTTTTATTTCTTTTGGAGAGGGGTTGTATCATGGTTTTCAGTGAGTCTTAAATTATCTTTCCTTGGACCTACTTTCTAGTTCAGTCAGATATTTTATGTTTTCTTCTATTTTTTTTCAGTTTTTTGATTTGTTATAACGTTTCTCCCTGTCTCCTGTCATCATTGATTTCTGTTCAGTCTATTCTTGTGTTTAGGGTGTCCATTTCTTAAGTAAGGTTTAACAATTTCTCTTTAAACTTCTAAGTTTTACTTTTTAAGAAAACACATTAATTCATTTTTATCTTGCTTCATTTTTTCACATTTTTCTTGTGAAAAATCAATTTTTTTACCTTTGAGTCTCTACTTACAGTTGTTATGGTGATAGATTTCCAACAATTTTGGGTACTTGTGGGTGTTTTCTTTGATTTACTCATCTCTCTAGCTTCAGTTTCTGAAATGGGACTTTATTCCAGAGTAAGACTCCACCCTTCCATGATTTCACTCTGGGCTGCCTACATTCTTGCTCTGACCTTCATCTCCTAGGGTGAGCACCATCCCCTCTCCTGTTTTGGAAGCTCAGCGTCCTGAATGTTCAGGGCCCTCTGTGGTGTTTCAGAACCAAGTATTAAGTATCTCAGAACCCTTGCGACAATGTTCTAAGTACATTCACTTCAGAACACTGTGGCACTGTGTTGATTCTGAGGCTCTGATCTGCAGTGCTTCCAAAATCCTGGAGTTTTCTGTCTACCTCAGGGAGCCCCTCTGCTAATGCTGTCTCTGGATGTGTTGTATTTAAATGTTTAGCTTAAATGTTTCCTCTCTCTGGGTTTGTAGGGAGTTTCAGGCACTGGTTTTGCTGGGGATATGTATGTTGAGGGGGATACGAAGATAAGGGAAGAGCTGGCGGGTCCTTTACCATTGCCTGTGAGTTTCTGAATGACTCTCTGAGCAATTCTAGGGTGGAATATATCATTTAATAGAGTTTCTCGTTGGATTTTTCAGTTATTATTTGTTACGGTACAAACTTCAGTGCTTTGCTGCAGTAGAGCTATGGGGGTTAGGGGACCTGCGTCCAAATGAGGCAACCATTTTTGGTGGAAACCTTCTAAGAGCTACCTGCTCCACTGATGATTCTTTCTCTCTCATAGCTCTTCAGTTTCTTCCTCTCTGCTTACTCCTTCTCCTCAGCCTTCATATACGCTCAGAAACCCACTATCCTAGAAATACCTTTGACCCTACAATTACTTCAAAGTATTGACCTATTTCTCTTTTCCCTGGTACTCCCACACTCACAGGATCCTAGATGTATTTAGAGTTGGAAGGGCCTTGGAGCCTAACCTCTTCATTTGAGAAATGGAGAAACTGAGGTAAAAGGGTTTAAATGACTTGCCCAGAGTCACACAGTTAACGAGTGTCCAAAGCAGGTTTTGAATCCAGATCTTTCTAGGGAGAATAATCTATGTTCACTGTCTCTATTTCCCTACCACTCACTCCTTGAGTTCTAATTTCTTTTCCCAGTACTCCACTGAAATACTACTTCTGAGTTTCTCTCAATGCCATTTATAGTCTTCTTGTCGCTAAATCTAATGCCTTTTCTTCTAAACGTTTTATTTGACTTCTTCAAGGAATCTTACATGATGAACTACTATGCTCCTGCTACATATCTTCACCTGGACATCCCACCGGTAAACCGAACTGAAAGGCTCTAAAATTAAATCCATTGTCTTTCATTCTAATTCTTCCATGTCTTCTAAGGGCACCATTATCCATTCAGTCACCTGTCTTATAACTTCAGAGACATCATCAAACTTTCCTTCTCTCTCACTTCACATTTTCAAGCTGTTGTCAAGTTCTGTTGTTTCTAGCCCCACAATCTCTCCCACTTTTCTCTTTATTCCCACTCTGATTACTCTTGTTCAAGGCTTCCTACCTATACAGTTGCAATTGCCTACTGGCTGATTTTCCTGCCTTCAGTCTATCCCTTTTCTAATCCATTCTCCATACTACTATCTGTTTAATTTTCCAAACAACAACTCATTAATATTAAACTTTGATGCCTGCAAAGTATTTTCCATATATTAATATAGTTGATTCTCACAACAACCCTGGGAGGTAGGTGCCCCATTATACAGCATTATGTTCATATGGCTGAAATACGTCAATGGTTCTCCATTGTCAACCAAATAAAGTTTCATCTTCTAACCTAGTTGTTCAAAGCCCTCACAGTCTGCACTGGAAGAGGGTGCTAGTAAAGAATGAGACACGATTGAAATTGCAACTCTGCTACTTAACAAACTTTACGAC
Source organism: Bettongia penicillata ogilbyi (assembly GCA_023548195.1). Classification (NCBI taxonomy): domain Eukaryota; kingdom Metazoa; phylum Chordata; class Mammalia; order Diprotodontia; family Potoroidae; genus Bettongia; species Bettongia penicillata. The sequence goes on along the minus strand of JAJHZJ010000366.1, from coordinate 5,313,474 downwards.
CTTGAGCCAATCTCCTAACATCTCATACTCAACTTCGTTATCTGTAAAACAAAGGAGTTGATCTAAACGATCTGTAACGAATCCGTAGAGCTTTCAATATTTATTGTCATACCTCATTCTATCTCCCTTAAACTATTCTCCAAACAAACTAATCTTTTTCCCCTGTTCTCAGTTTAACCTCTACCATGTCTGTGACTTTGCATACAGTCTCCATTTTGGAGAAAAGTTTCTTCTCAGCTCCGCTTGTCAAAGCTCCAATCTATCTTCAAGGAACAAACTAGATGCTATCTCCTCCAAGATAATTTTACTGTCCCCCTCCCCTCTGCTGCCCTTCTGTGAAAGTGATCGCACCCTCCTCAAATTTCTCTTAGTATTTTGTCTGCCTTTGCTTTGACCCTATCACATTCAATCTTGTATCATATTTATTTTTGCATATTATACCCCCAATGATACATTGTAACCTCTTTGAGAGAAGAGATGCTGGGGGTTTTTGGGGGGGGGCATTCGAAATTCCAGCAGAGAACTTAATAAGCTTTTATTGAATTGAATTAAGATGAATTTAGTTGAATTGTATGTTACTGATTTAGGGAGATCAGGGAAGGCTACCTAGAAGAGTTCGATTTTAAATAATGGCTAGAAATCAAATTAAATAGAGGGGAAGAAAGTAAGAATAGTTCACACATTGAGAATAGAATGAGCAAAGATACAGAAGGTGAGAAAGTGCAGGGAAGGTGTGGAAGGACAGGAAAATATTCTAGTTTGATTGGAGCTTAGGTCTCTGAGGGGATAAGTATGAATTAAGACTGGAAAAAAAAATGAGCTTTTGCCAGATTGTGAAGGCCGTTGAATGCTAGGCAAGGATCTTGTAATTATAAGCCTTTCAAAGTTTGAATGAGGAGTGACATGATCAGGACAAACCTTAAGGAAAATGTCTGTCCATGAAATAAGGATCAAAGGCTCCTAACCCTGGAGTGGGATGAAATCATTAAAAGTCATCCAGTCTAATCCCCTCCTTTTACAGACAAGGAAACTGAGGCCCCAGAAGGTTGAATGATTTCCCAAGGGCCCACAGGTAGTACATGTCAGAGGTAGGGTTTGAGTAGAGGTTCTCTAAATCTTTGTTCTTTCTGCCATAACTAGGGGCAGCTAGGTGGTGCAGGGGATAGTGCTTCAGCCCTAGAGTCAAGAACACTCATCTCCCTAAGCTCAAATCTGGCCTCAGATACTCACTAGCTGTGTGACCCTGGGCAAGTCACTTAACCCTGTTTGTCTCTGTTTCCTGATCTGTAAAATGAATTGGAGAAGGAAATGGCAAAGAACTCCAATATCTTTGCCAAATGAGTTCACAAAGAGTCAGACACAACTGAACAACAACCATTCCAACTTGACAAACGAAGGAGTTGGAAGGAGGAGAGAGCATAGGCAAGAAGACTTTGCATTTGTCTAGATGGGTGGCAATAAGGGCCTTATTAGATTGGTGACTGTGAGAACAAGATGACAGTGCAGATGACAGAGATACTGAAAAGGGAGAAGTGAGAATACTGGGTAGGATATGAGGCAAAGGAGAGGACAGAGTAAAAGATGACCTAAGGTTTCAAACACAGGAAACTGGAGAATCATGTTGCCTCTGAGAGAAATAGAAAAGTCTGAAGGAGAAGCAGGTTTGTGGAATAAAAATAAATTCCTTTTTGTACATTCCAAGATTGAGGGGACATACAGGTAGGAACGTACTGTAGGCAGATGGGAGGGCATCTCTCAAACTTAAAAGTGATCAAGACAGAAATAAACATGTAATTCATGAGCTAGCCAAAGAAGAAAGCAGAAAAATCAGTAGAGGGGGCCAAAGATAGAATCATGGGGGAGCACCCATCTTAAGTAATCAGAAAGAGGATGAGATAATGAAGAAAAGAGTGAAGGAAAAAAACCCACTGAACTACAAGTATCAGATCTGGAGTTATGGGACCAGTGTTCAAATTTTCACTTCGGGACTTGGGAACATAGGATAACAGATTTAGAGGTAGAAAGGGTCTGCGAGGCCATTGAATCCATCCCCCTCATTTTCATATTAGGAAACTGAGGCACAGAGAGATCACATAGCAAGTAAATGTTTAAGGCTGGATTTGAACCCAAGTAAATCTAGGCTTCAGATCCAGTACCATCTTTCCACATTGCTTTACCACTACACAGTGTCACTTATGGTCTGTGTCACTTTCAGCAGGTCACTTACATTCTCTGGATCTCAATTTCATTATCTAATTGGATTAGATGACCAATGAATTCTCTTCCAGCTCTTGACCTAAAGAAACAGAGAAGGAGTGATTAGAAAGGTAGGAAAAAATGCAGGAGGAAATGGTATCTCAGAAGCCAAAGGAGGGAGTATTCAGGAGGTGGGGGAATCAGTAGTACAGAATGCTACATAGAAATCTGAGTCCTAAAGAAAGGTCATTTGATTTAGTAACTGGAGTAACTGACTCTCTTTCAAAGAGTAGTTTCAGAAGAGTGATGGGTACAGAGACTGGATTGTATAAGGTTGAGGAAAGAGGGAGGAGACAGTGGAGGCAGCAAGTGGAAGCGAAGTCTTTCAAGAGTTTTGGCCACAAAGAGGAGGAGGAGGAGAGAGAGAGAGACAGAGACAGAGAGACAGAGAGAGAGGGACAGAGCGAGGGAGAGAGACAAAGACAGAGACAGAGAGAGACAGAGAGAGGGGAGAGAGAGAGGACAGTGGTACATAGGAAAGAAGAGTCAGTGAGGTTGTTGTAGAATTATGGAGAGCTGAGCATATTTTTAGGGAAATAGAAAGAAACCAGAGGAGAGTAAGAGACTGAAGATTATACTATTGTTGTCATCATTATTACTGAGCAGTCTGGGGCTCATTTTACAGTAATGAAAAGCTCTAAGACTCTCAAACAACTCAAGCTTAACGAAAATAAAATGGCCTGCCTTGCCTAGAGACTAGCGAGCCCTGTCCCTGCAAATGTCCAAGCAATGGCTGAAATAACCATTTGTCAGGGATATGATGGAAGGGACCATTGCACTAGGTATGTGGTTGGATTAGATGTCCCTTCCATCAACTTTGCCTGCTACCCCAATCTTGGAGTCAGAAGATTAGGAATCAGCTCTCCATTCTGTTACTTACTGTGAAGTAAGTAAGACCTGGAAGCAAATCATGTAATCTTCCTGAGCCGCCATTTGCATCTCTGTCTGCCTCAGTTTCCTCAACTGTAAAACGGAGATAAGGATCCAATGAGGTAATAAGCGCAATGTTGCTGTTACTCTTCAGTTGTTTCAGTTGTGTCTGACTCTTTGTGAACCCATTTGGTATTTTCTTGACAAAGATCCTGGAGTAGTTTGCCATTTCCTTCTCCTGCTGATTTTACAGGTAAGGAAACTGAGGCAAACAGAGTTAAGTGACTTGCCCAGGGTCACACAGGAAGTGTGTAAGGCTGGATTTGAACTCGGGTCTTCCTGACTGCAGACCTGGTGCTCTATCCTCTTCACCATTTAATTGCTCTCAAGAACACAGTAGCTCAGCACAATGCCTGACACGTAGCAGATGCTTATTAAATGTCTCTTCCTCCTCCTCCTCATCAGTACAAGGAGGACAATACTATGGACCTTGCTTATTTTGGAGTGTTATTGAGAAGGGTTATTGAGATGATAATTGGGTAAAATATTTGAAAACAGCTTGTAAACCATAAAAACTACACAGATTCATTAAACAAACATTTTTTAAGGTATTATTCTTCCATCCTGCAAATCATCCTACGTGTAAAATCAAGTACTAAGGAAATAAGCCACAGAGAAGGGAGGATAGCAGGGCACTACAAGTGGAGAAATAAAGAGTCTATAGTTCTGGGTAGTAGGCATACTTGCTCATCACAAACCTTAAACAAAGCTTTTTAGGAAGAAAGAAAGAGAGAAGATGGGGAGGGAAGACAGGGAGACAGAAAGTGAGGCAAAGGGAAGGAGGGAGGGAAAGGGAGACAGGAGAGAAGGGGGAGGGAAGGAAGGAGAGAGAGAGTGAGAAAAAGATGGGGGAAGGAGAAAGGGAAGGAGGGAACAAGAGAAGGAAAGGGAAAAGGAGGAAGGGAAAAAAGAAAAAGAAAAAGGGAAAGCAAATCCAACTGCCTGTTCAATGCAGTAATCCCCTTTCTAATATCCCTCAGAAATAATCATTTCAACCTTTGCTTAGTGCCTTAGTGATCACTACTTTTCAAAGCAGATCATTTCATTTTTGTTCAGTTTGAGTTGTCTGAAAGCATTGTTTTATAATGGCCAGAAGAAAAGCGGGAAGGGGAGGGAAAGGAAAGAGGAAAGGGGAAAGTGGAAAAGAGAAGGGGGAAAAGGGAAGGGACAAAAAAATGATGGAGAACCAAAACCTTATGGAGCTGAGTGGATATCATATTAACTATAGAGGGTCTACTTAGACTGAAGTTCTAAAATGGATTTTTTAGGAAGATGAGAAAAACATTTCATGTCTGACAACATCTCTTTATTAAGACTGAGTTTGACTGCAGGAAACTCAGTTTTTACTCATGTGTTCAGTTCTTGCCCCAAGGGGTTGGGTGGGGGTGGGGAGGAAGAGGAGAGAGTGGCTCTGAAAGAAATGGAGGTGGAACATGTCACCTGTGAAATGACACACTTTCCCTTTTAACATCATGAAGCTCAGCAAGGCTGACCCTGTAGCTAGGACAAGGAAATGGTACCCATCTCAGAACAGAAATTCCAGAGTCTGGGAAAGAATTCACTACAGGATGCTAAATGTTCCAGATGGTATTTTAGAACCACTGGCCCTGGCTCCATAACCCCATTGCAGTCCATAATCTCCACATCATGGCCATCATCATCATCATCATCATCATCATCATCCAAAAGGGCATATTAAGTATCTGGCTATGCATGGCTCGGTACAGAGCAATTTAGACAGATATGGTCCCTGCCCTCTAGAAGCCTATGAAAGGTAATCATCCATGAAAGCATAATCACTCTTGCTTCCCAGGGAGCTGCATCTATCCAGGAATCATTGTATTTCTTTCCCAGGGATTTTTCAGTCAATGCAACTCTAAGTAAAAATACAGTCTCTTCCCTCCTTGTCCCCCTCCCCTTTTCCTTGTAATTATCCCAGACACGGTCTTCTAAGCCCATGAGCTCTGGTATCAAATAAGTTTTTCTTCATCCATTCCTGTTTCTCCCATTCCTCCAAAATGAGAGACAGGCGGAGATTCTGGTTATCCATTCCCCATCAGCAACAGGGAAGTAAAGGACTGGGGAAAGGAGAGAACAGAGAGAGGGCAAGAGGAGGAAAGCATCCTTTGCTTTTAAAATGAGCTTGTCATGCCCCATCCAAAGGTCATCATTTGTCGAGTGCAGAAGCAAGCTGCCTGCATGTGGTCACCCGCGGCTCCCCTCTTTTCCAGCTGTGGACACTTGCCGTCATTGTCAGATCTGTATGCTGGACATGCACAGACTTACTGCAGTGCAGGAATACTCATGAGGTTCTGTCTTTCCTGCTGGAGAGAAATGGGGCTGAAATCATCAGCATCCTTTGGTTTGGGCATTTTTCACTAACTTAGGGATGCCTTTCATCTTCCCCATTATTTGTTATAGCATAAATACATATTTACACACATTTATTTGCTTATAGTTATACGTACATATAGATAGATGAAGAGATTGATTCACATATATGCCTATATTATATATATTCACTATATATGTATGTAAATATGTGTGTATGTGACATTGCAGGTTTTAAGCTATTATAACTTAAAACTACACTAAAGATCTTTGAGACCACACATGCACACATACATATATCCATATATAGTGTGTACATATATATGCATATGCATGTAGATCAATCTTTCTATATATATATATATACACATATATGGATATATGTATGTGTGTGTATATATATATATTGATCTGTGTATATGTATGTATGTTTTATGAGCTCCTAAAAATTGAAACCTACATAATTAAAGGTCCCAACCATTTGTACCTTTGTGATAGTGAATTATAACCCTAGTAGCACTAACAGTGTCTGAAGGACTTCAAAAGGTCTGGAAACTATAATACATAAAATGGTAGAAGCCCCTCCCCTACAAGAATTTGCTTTTTGGTTTTTCAGATTTAACCTGAAACTTTCCCAGGTTACTGGTCAAAGAAAGATTTGTGCAGAACTGCACAGTCACATAGGCTGAACCCAGCCTTCCCTATCTGTAGTAAAACAGGTTGGGAGAGAACCACTGGAATTGAAATTTGGCTGCACAAACCCTGAAGGTCTCACAGCCCTGCGTTGTCTCTTATCAATTTCCTGTGGATAACCTGATTCCCTTGGAGCACCCAGACTGGTCACAGAGAGCCTGAATGTGTCAGCCCATCTACCTTGTGAGTAAATGTGCATCTGGGGACACCGTTTTCTCCTGTCCTTTTCCAGTGTGCACCTTCATCACAGGATACCTCTTGCTGACCTTTTCTTTGTACTCACTGCTTCCTCTCCCATGAGAGAGAGGAGAGACCTGGAATCTGCAGTCAATCTCGGGGTTACTTGGGGCATATATTTGTTGCTCTCGATGGTCACCTCCCTGTGGACATACAGGAAATGAAAAAACAGGGACTGCTCAGCACTCTTGTCAGGTTGCCTGAAGCACATTCCCTGCCAGTGCATTGCATCGAATCAGGAATCCTGCATTCCAGCAGGCAGACTTTAGGGTTTTAGAAGTTCAATTATTGAGCTCATCTGCAGACTCTGATGGTGCCAAGAAAGCATCCTCCTCCACTCCCTTGTCCTCTGTATTGTCGTGGAGCAAAATTCTTAACTGTGTACCATGTGAAGTTGTAATAGGTTTCCATTAATTGCCAGGGTATTAGATGGAATCCTGAGTAATCAAAAGTAATAGCCATACTTTTAAATTGGTTTAGTGTATATACAATGTATGTGTACACACACACACAGCAATAACCACCCAGAAGAACCAGCGTATTCCTCCTCTAGGTCTCCCCACAGGGGAGAGTAACTTGTAGACAATGAGTCTTTGTAACAAAACTAGCAATAAGGAGGAAACTGTGTAGTAGTGTTGGAATCTGGGGCTCCTAAATTAACTGAAGGGGCAGTTAGGTGGCACAGTGGATACTGTGGAGACCTGGCCTCAGACTCTTACTAGTTATGTGACCCCAGGCAAGTCATTTAACCCTATTTGCCTCAATTCCCTCCTCTGTAAAATGAACTGGGAAAGGAAGTGGCAAACCACTCCAGTTTCCAGAAAACCCCAAATAGGTTCACAATGACAATAAATTTGTATGGAATGCTCCACCCTCCTTCCTTCCCCGCAAAATACTCAGATATTCTTTGACTGTACCTAATAGACCCTGTGAGAGTCCTAGAAAGCTTTCTGGGAAAGTATTACTCTTTGATAAGAAGCCTCTGATTGTTTGCTAAGCCAGAAGAGCTGATGAGTCAGGGTATCACACCTGCTAAAAGAGGGGCTGGCTTCTAGCTGGCCTCCATCTTGGATGCAACCCTGTAGCATCCCAACGTGTGATTTCAGCAAGGGGTAGAGAAGGATGGTCCTTTTCTCCTCTGATTTAATGGCAGTGGGGGCCACCACTCTTTGTATGGGGCTAAGACTCAGAAAGTTGAGCTTGTACTGGGCCCTTGGTTGCCCTAACCTCATGTACATTTCCTTACTTTAGCATCAACCTTGTGAGGTTTGAAAGGTCCAGAGGGATTGCAACAGAGCTGTAGACATTTCCCCTTCCTGGCATCCAAGCAGCAGCAGGGAGAGAATGCTTAAGTAGCAGCAGGGGTAGGCTGGCACCAAGGGAAGAGTCAGCATCAGAAAGAAGCCATCGGGAAAAAAAAATCAATCTTGGTTGTTTGATTGGACAATGTCTAGAGCAGAGGTGAAACAAGAAACAGATAATTAGCAGCCTTACCAAAACTATTTTATGTCCCAACTAGACTTTAATAATAATAGCTAACATTTATATAGCACTTACTATGCACCAAGTGCTTTATAATTATTATCTCATTTGATTTTCACAACAACCCTAGGAAAGAGATGCTATTAGTATTCCTACTTTCGGAGAAGGAAAATGACAGAAACAGCAGTAAACTGAATTATCCAGGGTCACAAAAACATTAAGTATCTGAAATAGAATTTGAACTCAGTTCTTTATGACTGCAAGCTCCACACTCTATCCACTGTGTCACCTAAATTGCCCTATTAGCTTTTCAGATGACTACAACTACGAGTAAGTTAAGATACTGAACCCTATTTAAGTCATTACGTTAATACGATTCTCTTGTGTTTGCCATTGTTTTCTCTGTAGGAAGTTACTGGCTTTACATATAGGTTTAGGTTGTTACTTGGGTACTCCTTCCCCCACCTCTTTCTGCCTTTTTGAGGATACCCTAGACTAGAGCCCAAAGTAGAATGTCCTTAGTGTAATTTTCCCTGGGGAAAGGGTTGAGCCAATAAATGTGTAGGATGCAAGGTGTGTGTATAAGTTATGGAGCTCCATAGGGGTTATCTCAATTCACCTCATGGGATGACCTGAATATCTAGAATCTCCTTTCCAAGGGAAACTTTTGATTCCCACCTGGGTAAGGTTCTGGATAAGGACAAGGTTCACTTCATTCTGTTCAGTAAGAGGCTATCGGACTAGAATTAGATGAGGTCCGATAAGGGCAGTGGGACTCCTACCTCCCTGGTTCCTGGAAACTTTACCCCTCTAAATGCAGTCAAAGATTTCATTACCTGTTTTGGCTCCCACATCACACTGCTGACTTGTATTGAGTTAGCAGTCCACTTAAACCTCTTTTTCAGACAAATTGCTACCCAATTATACTTTCCCCCTCTTATACTTGTGAAGGTGGGGGTTTTTTGCCTCTGAGGAAATACTTTAAACTTATCTCTATTAGATATCGTCATACCAGATTCAGCACAAAGCTCCATCCAGACAAGATCCTTTCAGATCCAATCTGTCATTATCTATGTTAATTATTCATGTCATCTGAAATTTTGATGGGTATACACCCCCTATGTCTTTATACAAGTAAATTACAATAATGTTGAGCACCGCTAGGTCAAACATAGATCCCTACTCCACTGTGGACCTCTTGTCACAATGACATTGAACAATTATCAAACACGCTGAGTTGGACAAGTCAACCAGTTCTGAATCTATCTCAATTATCATTTACACTACATCTTTCCATCTTCTCCACAAGAATAGCATGAGATGCTTCATCAAAAACTTTGCTAAAATCTAGGTTAATTGGACCTACACTATTCCCCTTATCATTCGTTGATTCTCCTGAAGCAATTTAGTTCATGGAATCCTATCTACCTGTCTTCTCGCTGAAAGCTATTTTACTAAAACCCAGGAATCTCCAAAATCCTTCCCAGAAAGGAAGTAAAGCTATTGTTGTCATGACCTATTATTGATGAAGGCATGATGGTTCTTCCAATACTGTTTCCCTTCCTAGATGTTCAGCTCACTGGAATCTCATTCATAGGCTCTATTCTCTTCCCTTTTTTGAAAATCAAGGCCATATTTTTCCTTCTCTGTCACAGGGTATCTCTCCCACTTCCACCATATTTCAAATGGCATTGATGGTGGCTCAGCATTCATATCTGTTATTTCTTTCAGGACTCAAGGATGCTGTTCTAGACCAAGTGACTTGAATTCAGCAAGGGCAGCCAGGCTCTCTATTACTATCATCTTATTTATCTTGGGTATCAGATTCTGGCTAGTCATTTTTTCATTATTGCTTGGCATAAGGGTCATTCTCCTTAGCAGAGAAAACAAAAATAAATCCGAATTTAAAAAGCTCTGCCTTATCTGTTCTGTCATTTACCATCATTCCATCCACCCAAAAGGTTCTATTCATCTTTGATCCTAATTGTATCCTGTTATCACTTTTTTTTTAGAAAACACCTTTTAGTTATCTTTCTTCACCAACCTAAGCTCATTCTGAGATTTAACATTTCCTAAAACTATTCTTACAGGACTGTACCATGCTCTCATGTTCATCTTCTATTACTTGGCCTTGCTCCCATTCTCTGTACATTTCTTTTCAACATCTAAGTTGATGGGTACATTCCCTATGCATCTACACCAGTCTTTTGAAATAAATCTTCTTTCTCTTCATTAAAATTGTTACTCTTTGTGTCTTCAGAATTTTACCCATGAACATCTCCTATCCCTCCTGAGTTGGCTTCTCTTGAAGCATTTTCGTCCATAAGATCATCCCTGTCTTTCCTCTGAACCTTTTAAAATCTGTTTTCCAAAAATCTGGCATGCATGCCAGATTATGCCAAGATTTTCTCTCCTTCTGTATCACAACAAACTGTAGAATGGAGTTATCCTCCTCTACCCCCACAACCTCTCATCATTACCACCCCCAGAAACCTGTGCCTCTCTCTTAATGAGAATCAAATGCACAATAGAATTGCTTCATGTCAGTTCCTCTACCTTTAGAAACATGATATTGTCACTAAGGCAGGTCATGGACTTATTACATATTCTGCTTATGGTAGAGAGAGAGCTCCAGCGGATGTCTGAAAAAATGGAACTTCCCCATTTACTGCTATATCATGCCTCAGTACCAGGCTTGTGATTTGTTTCCCCAGACTCCTCATCCATTTCCTCTTTCAGTCCAGGTGGTCTGTAATATACGCCAAACACAAAATAACCTCTATTTCTCCTTTCTTTGAACTTGCCTCAAATACTTTCTATTGGTCTTTCCTGTTCTAGCTCCTGGATTTCCTCACATGGGTATATTTTCTTAATGGGCAAGGCTACCCCACCTCCCTTTCCCCTGTCTTGTTTTCCTTGCAGTTTCATAGTCCATTCATGGGTTTCATTCCCCAAGAGGTCAAATTTACTCCCTTTCATAGGCTTCTGGTTGCTGTTGTTTATGGCCCAAATTTTGTGTATTTGGGTATTTGTGTAAAGACACTTAAAATCATGAATTTTTGCTACTGACTTCTTTCCTAGATTTCATCTTCTGTTAATGGGGAGGGGGGCATCTAGGCTTCTATCCTTCATTCTTTGAGGTAATTCTCTATAGTGACATATATGTGTGTATACATACATATGTGTTTATGTATGTATGTATATATACATATATATGTAAACAATCTTCTCCCTCATACTATTTAGTTTAAAGCAAAGATCAGCAAACTACAGGCCAAAACTGACCCCACATGTCTTTTTGTATGGCCAGAAAGCTAAAAAATTCTCTAAGACTAAGAAGATAAGCTATAGAGAAGGTGCTGATACATGTTAGTAGAAGGAAACTCTTCATCTCCAAATTCCTTCTATCAAAGAAATCACTGATCTACTCCTTATTTCTTGTATTTACTCCCTTGGGTACAAGTTATATTCCCCTCCCTGCTCCCTCCCAAATTTTTCTTGAAGGCAAATGGACTATTTGTCATCGATGTCTGTATCTCTAGCACCTAACCCAATGCTTTACACCTAGAAATAATTTACTAAAATATATATTGAAATGAGTGAATTGAACTGAGGAAAGAAACTTTACAGAAGCTAAGTAAGGGAGAAAGAGGGTAGCTAGGAGGCGCAGTGGGTAGAATGCTAAGCCTGGAGTCAGTAAGACTCATCTTCCTGAGTTCAAATCCAGCCTCAGACACTTACCAGTTGTGCAACCCTGGGCAAGTCGTTTAATCTGTTTGCCTCAGTTTCCTCATATGTAAAATGAGAAGGAAATAGCAGACCACTCCAGTGTCTTAGCCAAGAAAAGTTTAAATGGGGTCACTGAGAATTAGACACAACTGAAAATGACAAACAACAAAAGAGGAGAAAGGTCAATGACTTTTATAATTCTTTCTATGAAAGGCAAAAACTGATGGAAACACTGTATACATTTAGTTCAGCTTTTGCAATCTCTTCTTTTCTCTCCTAGATAGTCAATAAACATTTATTACATCTTTTGTATGTGGTGGGCACTGTGCTAAGCCCTGGAGATACAAAAAGAAACAAAAGACAGTCCCTACGGTCAAGGGCTCACCATCCAATGAGAAAGTCAGCAAACAAATATATACAGACAAACTATGTACAGGGAAATTGGGAAATAAAGAAAAGAGAGAAGGCACAATTTACAAAAGTTGGGAAAGGCTTCCCGTGGAAGATGGGATCTGAACTGAGCCTTAAAAGAAGCCAGGAAGCCAGTAGACAGAGAGGAGGAAAGAGAGCATTCCAGGTGTCAGGGGCAGCCAGAGAAGATACCCAGAGCCTAGAGATGGAGGGTCTCACTCCTGGAAAAGCTAGGAGGTTAATGCCATGAGACTGAAGAGTACATGGTGGGTTGGAAGTTATAGGAAGGTAGGAAGAGGCTAGGTTACGAAGAGCTTTGAACACCAAACAGAGGATTTTGTTGCTGCCTTTGGAGGTGATGGGGGCCAATGGAGTTGGTATTTTTTTCTTTTTCATCTTTGTGAGAAATTTGCTAAAAATAGAAGGTTATAGTGAAAAGAAGACCAGAATAGAGGTTAGGAAGCCTGGGTTCTAATCCTGACTGTTACTTTCTTCCTATGAGACCCCAGCAAGGCACTTCTCTCTCTTTCTCTTTCCTTATCTAGAAAATTAGGAGTCTGAACTAGACAATCTCTTGGATCTCTTATTGCTTTGGAATTCTTTGATTCTAAGGGGGGGAAATGGCCTTGCTCTAAACCTCATGTGAAGAAGTCTCTCCCCAGCATGGAAGACTTCAATATCTCTGACCCTCCCATAGCACTGCAAAGAAAGAGAGAGACAGAGAGATACAGAGACACAGGAACACAGAGGAAAACTGGGGTCGAGATCAATGTCTGTACCATGGAGGTCTGTTGTCTGATTCCTTGCCACTCTCATACTGACAGGCTTTGTCCAGTTCTTTTAAAATAACACAGGAAAACCAGGCCGTATTTTTTGTTAGTAGTCCACAATACCCAACTACTGAGATTAGAAAGGTCCCAGGAAGGACCTTGGCCTAAAAATATGCTCCCAGCTATCCCATGCCCTAAATTCTAGGTTTACATTTTAATTTCTTTGTATTAAATACAATGAGACTCCTTTGATTGGTGGCTTCCTGGAACATATATAATCTCTGAGAAGAGATATATTAAATCAGCAACCCCCTAGTATAAATTAGTTTTCTCAGAACATTTTTTTAGATTTAGGGGCTAGGATATCAGAAATGAACTAAGTAATGTTGACAGGGGAAAGGTTAGTTGAATAAGGAAAAAGAGTACAAAAAAGGAAAGTAAGTGTCCTTAGGAAAAATTTCACCTACTTTGCAGCTTTGTCAGCTCTCAATTCAATATTGAAAGTTCTTGGAAAATACTCAGCATTACATCTCATTATTTTTATATGCCAATGGATGTGTGAATGTGTTTTTTTAAGAATTATGAAAACCAGAGGTTGCCCAAATGCCACTGATGCTTAAAAAAAAATCCTAAACAATTAGCTGGCCAGTTGAGTGGACATGGCAGAGGAGAGAACCCAGTAGTGATGGCCAGCTCAGACCCTAGGAATAAAGTTTATAACCCACCTCTCTAGCTCCTGCCTCAGACAATTATGAAGTGTGAGATCCTGTGAATCACTTATTCATTCCTGGCTTCATTTCTTCATCTGTAAAATGGGGATTATAATGGCATCTATTTCATAGGGATCCTGTGAGGAGGTATTAAATATAAAGAACTTTGTAAATCTTAAAGCATTATATTAAATGCTACTTATTATTATTATCAGTTAGATATGACTCACAGTAGAGGTCTCCTTTGGTACCTATAGCCTACCATCTCCTTTGCTAAGAAGAAGGGGGTCTATGTCTTGCCATTAGTCAAGAAGATGCTTTCTATAGCTTATCTTTCTTTAGTTGATTTAACCAAGAGACCAGGGACCATGGCTAAATTAGAAGGTATCAAACTGAGAAAAGAAAAGAATTGTTAAGTACTTATGTGTCAGCTATGGTTCTAAGTACAAGGGATACAAACACAAAAATGAGACGGTCCACACCTTCAAGGATCTTATCTTCTAGTAGGTGACAACAATAAATGTAAGGAGAGCGTTGGCCAGGAAAAGGAATTTGGGTCCGTGGAATCACAGATATTGTGAGTTGATATAAAGGACAACCAAGTCAATGATTCTGTTTATATGACTCCAGAGCAAATCAGACCCTTGCTTCCATATGATCTGTCTGTGGTCCTAAGAGCCTTTGGTTTGGAGAACAGAATTGGAAGTATTTTGAATTGTCAATTTAGTTGTGTGAATGTGGAACCATGCTTACCACCTACGTATTCTCACTCTTTAACAAAAATAATACTACTAGCACTGAAAGCAATATCTATGTATCTATCTGTCTGTCCGTGCACACATACACACATATGTATATATGTTTGTAGATGAGATGTCATATAGAGAGAGATGATAAACAAACATGATGATGTTGATGATGATAGGTAGATATACAGACAATAGCACATAAGCAATAGAGTTGACCTGAGACGCAGAAAGACCTGAGTTGAAGCATTCTGGCACTGACACCTACTGACTCGGTGAACCTAGAAAAGCCTCTTAACCTCTCGGTGGATGAGCTAAGTCAACTTAATTTTTTTCTTTTTCCAAAAGTTCTTTTAGAAAGCTAGAAGTACCAGTGCCAGAAGTACCTCATTTGGACATGTCTGAAATCTTAAAAACTTGACTACCACAGTCTTGTACAAATGGACTTTGGAAACTTGTTCTAGCAGGGAAACTGATTTGTTCATACACCTTTCATGGAGAAACAGTATGAATGTGCTTCTCTCACAGAAGACTCTCCTTTTTAACTAAGAGGACATCTTTAATGGACACACATGGAACGATGAGGACACAAGCCTAGCCAGCCAGATCAGTCAAATGAACACTGGTAATCAATGAAGCAGCAGTTATTTCAGTCAAATAGTAAATAGACCTTGCAGTCCCCTCTCCCAACTTTCTAAGACTATAAATCTCAAACTTTGAATTTTTGCTAATCTGAAGTAATAGAGAGTTTTCTCACTGGAAGTTCCCTACACCAGTGAAATCATAGTCTTAGTAGGCAGATGGGTGGAGCATAGGACTTCTAGTAAGGAAGACCTGAAGATTTCAATCCTGCCACAGAAACTCACTGGTCATGTGACCTTGGACAAATCACTTAACCTCTGTTTGCCTCATTTTCTTTATCTATAGAATGGGGATAATTAGAACTTCACAGAGATGTGAGGATCCAATGAGATAACATATATAAAGTGTAGTATTATAGCTATTACAGAATATTATTACATTATATACTATATGTTATAGGATAATTTTAGATTTTATATAATGTAATGTTATAATAAATATTATCTTTATATTGATAGCAAATGACCATTAGATCTAGGCATCTTTGTCTCTGCCTCTAGCACTTTGTCTCTATCTCTACCACCCAGGAGCTTAATATGAACAGCTGCCCCTGCAAGCAATTCTTGGGTACCTTTGAAGGTGGCATTTCTTTCTACATTGAAAGAAATATGTGAAGCCCCTGAACAGGCCTCCATATCCTGCTCCTCCTGTGAGGGTGAGCACTGAGCCTCCCAGAAGTAGCTGATCAGTTTGGGGAGGTGGAAGGAACTCCCTGGCAGCCTCTGAGCATGACCACGGTTGGCAGACAGCGCTTAACCAACAATAAGCTTCTATCTGTGTGGGGTTACTAAGTGCTTATAAACCACTCAGAGCTGAGTGCTGAATATCCAGGCTTCACAGAAACAATGAGGGAGCCGAGCAGCTTTCCTTCTCAGCTGGATTCAAAACGATGCATATGGAGTTAAAAGCAAGCTGCTTTTAATTAGAACAACCCTTTTCCTGTTTTCTGCTGTCATTTCTTTTCTGTTTCCTTTACCCTCTGTGACTACCCCAAAATAACGATTTAAAATAAATCTTGATTTTGTTGAGAAAGAAAGAAAAAAAGCCATTATTGTGACAAAGATGTAACACAAGGAAGTCAGAGCTTGTTGTGGGTGCCACATACATAATTCTGGCCACCCAAGGTCAAGCAAGTGCTCTAGGAATTCTTCAAGAGGCCCTATGGTGAGACCGTTTTTCCTTCCAAGACCATTTCAACAGGTCTTGGCTTGGCCCCAGAGGCTGCTCCTATGCATATTTAATTCTCAATGGTTTCCTAAGTTCGATGGCATGTTGTTCACCATCTTGATTTTTTTTGAAAACATTTTTTCAGAGTCAGTAAAGATAAAGCAAGTCCTAGGCCATAAACCAAAAAAGAGGTGTCTCCAGAAAAATGAGGAAATATAATCTGGGGGTAAGCTTGAGGTGGGGAGGGGGAAGGGAGACGGAGAGAGAGGGAGAGGAAAGAAGGAAGGAAGGAAGGAAGGAAGGAAGGAAGGAAGGAAGGAAGGAAGGAAGGAAGGAAGTTGAAAAGAGGGAAGGTGGAAGAAAACAGAGTTAGGGAGGAGAGGGAGAGAAACTAACTAAAATGGTAAAAGATAAGGTTATAAAACAGTCAGCTATCAATAACATAATTAATAAAATGAGTACCAAAAAATCTGGAGGAATGAAAACAACTACAGATAGTATGTGTCAGAGGTAGGACATACATACACACCCATACACATATACATGCATACTTATACACACATATAACATTTTCATAGAGATTTGTGGTGTGTAATTAATTTCATTTTGAAAATGCTTGGCGAATTTTATGCATCACTCACTTGAGATCACGAGAGCCCCCATGGGATGCCACGGAACCAGATCTTGGAGCCCCCTTTCAAGACAGAAGAAGGTATGAACTGAGAAGTCTCCTGCAAAAAGGTTCCCTTTTTGGAGGAAAGGACCAAATAAATACTCAAGAATGATGCCAGAAGAGTCTATGGGATTATAGATTTAGAGTTGAAAGGAGCCTGAGAAGTCATCTAGTCAAAACTCTTCATTTTGCAGAAGAGGAAACTGAGGCAGAGAGAGGTGAAATGATTTGCCTAACAGAAGTAGTTCAGCGTACTATATACTACAAAAGACAGTGCCAAGTTATGGGTTGAATTCAGGGCATAATAACAAATTCCTGCAAAAGGTCAAAGGGCATAAAAAGGTCATCTCACCACCCCTAACTCTCCAACCATCTCCCAAAATTTGGGCTCCCTCCCTGAATCCCAACTCTGATAGGGGAACTTTCTTCTTATCATGTAAGTACCCAGGTCTT
Source organism: Bettongia penicillata ogilbyi (assembly GCA_023548195.1). Classification (NCBI taxonomy): domain Eukaryota; kingdom Metazoa; phylum Chordata; class Mammalia; order Diprotodontia; family Potoroidae; genus Bettongia; species Bettongia penicillata. The sequence continues at coordinate 5,296,244 of JAJHZJ010000366.1, read as the reverse complement.
CTTGATCCTTCCTAGTGAGCTATCTCTTTGTCAAGTCCCTTAGTGGAGGACTATTTCCCCTCTTTCCAATATCACTTTATGTGTTGCCTTTCCCCATAAGAATATAAGTTCCTTGAGGGCAGGCACAATTTTGCTTGTGTTTTTTGAATTTGCACTGTGCCTGGCCAGTAGTAAGTCTATCTATCTATCTATCTATCTATCTATCTATCTATCTATCTATCTATCTATCTATCTATCTACCTATCTACCTATCTTATCTATCTATTCATCTATGTATCTCTCTATATACATGTTGATTCATCTATCTATTTGCCTTTCTATTCTGTCTGTCTGTTCTGTCTGTGTCTGTCTGTCTTGTTTGCAACAGTCAGTTAAGCATCTTGAATCTCTATCCCCTCAACTAACTGACTTTGGCCCCCGGGATCTAAGGTCTCCCACGGGGAGCCCTTTCTCTGCCTGTTTATGTTGGTCCTGTTTAGAGGGGAGGATTTCACCTACTTATGTAAATTGCAATTTACAAGCCCAGGGCTGACATGTTTCTGAAAACAGCCCTTATATATGTTTTTCAATTTTTAAAACATTTTATTATTTATAAATTTTGAGTTCCAAAGTCTATCCCTCACTCCCTCTCCTTCCCACTCCCTGAGATGGTAAGCCATCAGATATAAATTATACACATGCAGTTATGTAAAACATTTTCATATTAGCCATTTGTACAAAAAGACTCGAATAAAAGGGAAAAAAAGTGAAAACTAGCATGCTTCAGTCTGTATTCAATCAATATCGGTTCTTTCTCTGTATGAGATAGTATGCTTCATCATTAATCGTTCGGGATTGTTTTGGATCATTGTATTGCGGGAAATAGCTAAGTCATTCACAATTCTTCATTGCACACTATTGCCGCTACTGTGTACAACATTCTCTTGATCCTGTTCACTTTACTATACATCAGTTCATGTAAGTCTTTCCTCGTTTTTTTTATCCTGCTTGTCATTTCTTATAGCATAATAACATTCCATTATAATCACATACTGAAGCTTGTTCGGTTATTCCCCAACTGATGGGCATCCCTTTGATTTCGAATTCTTGGACACCATGAAAAGAGCTTCTAGAAATCGTTTTGTACAAATAGACCCTTTTCCTGTTTTGGGATGTCTTTGGGATATAGTAGGCCTGACATCTTAAACCCCCTCCTCCATTCACCAAGCCCTGTTTTCTCTTTGTTCTCTCCAATTTCCTTCCTCACAAGGGGAAGATCTGAGGTATTACACAGGGACGTACCTTTTGGCAACAAGAAGAAGCAATCTCTCTCCCTTTCTCTCTCTCTTTCTCTCTCTCTCTCTGTCTCTCTCTCTTTCTTTCCAAAACTGTAGTTTCATCTTGGATATCAATTATTGGCTTTTATATAAGAGGGCTAATGCATCTTCAAAGGAGGCAGCTCACCCTCCCATGTTTTGACAGTTCAGCTTTAGTTGAAATATAATTAAACTTTTCAAAAAACAAAAAAAAACAAAAAAAACTAAAGGCTTTGAAACTCAATCTCCTCACTGTTTACATGGGTTTTTTAAAATTTTTTTCCCCCTTAAGCATTCTGTTTTTACTTGCTGCTGCTGCACAATTAATTTGTCCTTCACTTTCTGCACTCAAAACAAACACTGAGTTTGAAGAATTCGGCTTTTATAGCACTGCATAGCTGAGAGTGGAAAAAATAACATCTGAAACACGACGAGCTTTTGATGCTACCTCCTTATGACAGACACATTTTAAAAACCACCACTGGTGAGTCACTTACATTCTGTGCATACCCTCTCTAAAGAACAGGAAGTGTGGGCATGTGTTGTATTTTAAACCCCGAGGCAAAGAGAAGTTTTCAAATAAGTTCTGAAGGCACTCTCCCACCGCTCCCCACTAGCACACCACATCCCATACTAATTGTGCTCTCAGCACATCTGCAGCCCTGAAGCGATGGGCCTTAGAAATAATCTGCTTGGCCTTCTGTGAGCATTCTTTGTTTTCCTGGCTTGCCTTGGCTTTACTTTCATATCAACAAGTGGAATTTGAAAAATACAGAGCTAGCAGATTTATTTAAAACACACATACACACAATCACACATGCACGCACACAACAGCAAGCAATTTTTCTGAGCTGTGAGATGAAGGCAAGGCAATGAATACACTGAAATCTCACCACTCAGCTGGGTGCCCAACTGAAGTTGTGTCAAGGAACAAAACCCCTAGTTGAGGGAGGCACTTTCACTTTCCACCTAAGTCTTTAGAGGTAAGTGAGGAGTCCTTTCAACTCTGGGCTGGATAGGACATATCTTCAACTTTACTCCCTACTCTCCTCCCCTTTCCACCCCCCCCCCCCTCCACCCCAGGAGGAATTAAAATGAAACCACTATGATTTTATATGAAAGACCCAAAACAAGCGCTTCCGTGAAATGAGCCAGATGTTGCTGGGAGAGGAGAATAAATCCTAACCTTGTTTGGTTAAAGAAGGACTCCCAGGAAGGAATGCAAATACTTTGCTGGCTGTATTGTATTCAGGACCTCTAGAGATTAGGAGGCTAGCAGACAGAGGCTTGTTCTATTAACCCAGGAGCACAGCCCGGAGCCAAATGGAAAATAGCGGCTTCCTCTATTTCTAGGGGAGTCATTCCAGAATGGCAACCTCAAATAACCCTGGAGGGTAAAGAGTCGGAGGCAGAAGGACCCAGCCGAGCCTGGAAATCATTGCTCTAGATTTTGGTTTTGTTGGCATTATTCTTAAAGTGTTCAAGTTATGTGGGGGAAAAAAAATGGAAGTTTTGCATGGGTCTTTATGTATTGCTTCCATGTGAGAATGTAAGCCCTTTGAGGGAAGGGGAGGCTTAGATTTTTGTCTTCATACCCTCAGGGTGCCTGGCTTATACTCAGCATTTAATAAAGCTTATCGATTTATTGATTGAGGCAGGAAAATATGGTAACATGCTAAGAAGTGGCATGAGATCTCCTCAAAGCCATCTAATATTACAAGCATTGGCCTACTATATAAACCTATAGAACTTATGGGAAAAACATTTCGGCATTTAAAGAGAAAAAGAAAAATGGTCCCAAGGGTAGATTGAATCAGACACCGTGATCTCAAATGTATAAAGATTACAATGAAATCAGAGAACAGTGGAAAGAAGTATGGTGTGAATAAGCTGTATTGTTTTCTTCCTGGTGATAACGTGTGTATTTTGTTCAGTCATTTCAGTTGTGTTTGACTTTTTGTGACCCCATTTGGGGTTTTTTTGGCAGAGGCACTGGAGTGGTTTGCTATTCCTTCTCATTTTACAAATGAGGAAACTGAGGCAGACAGGGCTAAGTGTTTTGCATAGGGTCACACAGCTAGTAACTGACTGAGCTCAGATTTGAATTCAGGAATAGGAGTCTTCCCACCTCCAGACTTGGCACTCTATCCACCATGCCATCTAGGGGCATATAGACTGACTTGACATTACCTCATTTGCTCTCCAAAGCAACACTTTGAGATAAAACTATTATTAGCAGTATTTTGCAGATGAGGAAACTGAGACTTAAAGGTTCAGGGACTTGTCAGTAGCTACACAATTAGGTCAGTGACAGAAATGGAATTCAAACCCAGGTCTCTCCTAGCCCCTGGTCCATTAGTCTCTGTCTTCTTTCAAGAAGCTTAAAATATCATTTAAATATCATTTAAATATCCTCATAGGATATAATATTTAATTGGACATTTTGATGATGTAACAATAACTCTATAAAAACAGTTAGCCCCATGATTCAAAATAAATATAAAAAAATTGTCCCAACACCAACATCAACACCTACAGGTCCTAGACTAAAGTTTATTCCTTAGACCCTGAAAGCTTATATGCATGTTTTTTAACAAGACTGCTGATGGAAGCGTCATAGGGTCATGGGATCACAGACTTAGAGCTAGAAGGGGCCTTTGAGAAAATCTAAGTCCTGACCCCTTATTTTACATATGAGGAAGCCAAGGCACAGAAAAGTTTAATGACTTGTTCATGGTCATACAATTAGTGTCAGAGACACAATATGAACCCAGGTCTTCTTGCACTTTTTGCCTATAGAGAATAAGATGTAAACTCTTTGTGGACAGGAGCTCTTGGCTTTACACCTCCAGTTCTGAGCACAGGACCAGGAACATGGTACATGCTTAATAAGGACATACTGAATTGAGCTGAGTTGAATTGTTCCGTGCATCCTTGAAGAGTATGTGACTATTCTAACAAAAGAAGTCACCTCTACTGAAATGCAATCGTAAAAATAATCTTAAAATAAGTTCCCAGACAAGAGTTTAAGAACTCATGTAATTCTAAAGTATTGCTCTGAATGTCACTACACTGATAAAAGATTTTCGGTGGCTCACCATTGCCTATTTAACTAAGCCCAATCCCACAGCCTGGAAATCATAAGTCTCCACTATTTGACCCAATACTTTATCTCCTGAATCCTCCCCAACATAGACATAGCATGTATTTTACCCAAATTGTTAACAAAATACATGCTATACTTTCCAAGTATCTTTACTCAGTCCCTTCTACTCTTTCACTGTTCCTTGCTTCCTTCTTTCCTTCCCTCCTTTCTTTCCTTCCTTCCTCCATTATTTCATTATGTATATGTGTATGGGTGTGTATGTATGTCCTACCTCTGACACATACTATCTGTAGTTGGGTCAAATAGTGGAGACTTATGATTTCCAGGCTGTGGGATTGGGCTTAGTTAAATAGGCAATGGTGAGCCACCGAAAATCTTTTATCAGTGTAGTGACATTCAGAGCAATACTTCAGAATTACATGAGTTCTTAAACTCTTGTCTGGGAACTTATTTTAAGATTATTTTTACGATTGCATTTCAGTAGAGGTGACTTCTTTTGTAATGGTTTTTATTTTATATATTGAAAACACTCTGAGAAGTGATTAGTTTCACCAGATTGCCAAAAGAGTCCATGATAAACATAATCCCCAAAATTGATCTAACAATATTGTTTATGCCTGATGAGAGAAGGTTATATGTAGGTTGTATACTAAAAACGAATATTCACAAGAGGCCTGGTGGAGGATCTCTTACTTCTTTCTCACTGGGGTGCACCAGGTGGGGGAGGTTAGTAAGAAATTAATCCCAAACTTTGTTATTAGAGATGGACTGACCAAGTAACAATGCCATTTAGCTGATTTGCCCAAGACAATGGAATAAAGGGCAGGAAAAGAGAAATCCTGGATTTCTGACGTAGAACACCTGGTTATGGGGACTAGCTCCCCGTTTGTTCCAAAACAACTGGGTTCTGTGGTCAAAATAATCTTAAGCAGAAGAAAACAAAAGCCAACTTGAAGCTCTTTATGGCCTCAGGGAAGTAGGAGTGAGAGAACCCCAACCCTCAAGTTCCTCAAATTTCACAAGTGTCATTAGAAACCCCAGAAGTGTTGTTTGGTTGCTTAAAAACGATTTATTTTTTGCAATCCCTCAAAAGGAGCTGGCATTCCAACTAAACTTGATATTAGAAATATAGTGTGTACTCAGTGAATGAAAGGTGGCTCTATACAAAGGCAAGGCATTGAGGAAGCAGCAGAGTAAGTGTGGGAAGGCTTCAGAATGGTCCCCTTGCCAAGGGAGCAAGTAACCGTCCATTGTGTTTTCTGGGCCAGGAAACACTGAATTTCATAATAAGTTGGGTGGATTTTGTAAATAGAATAGAACCTGTTTGGAATTCTCCAGGATAGTCTAGTGTCCTGCACCTAGAGATACCTTGTGGAAATTTGGGAACATGATGGGGTCATGAATCTATAGACTCTGGGGCTGCCATAGCTACATCTGTCGGGGTTGACATAACCTGGTGAGGCACACTGGGAAATGATAGGATCTCAAGCTGGAAGGTGAGGGTGAAGGCCGTTTAGTCCAACCCCCTCACTTTATAGGGAGCTAGGGTACACTGGGGACTTGGGGTCAGAAAGACCTGAGTTCAAATCCTGCCTCAGCCACTTACTAGCTATGTGACTCTGTGCAAGGGTCATATAGCCAATAACTTAATCTCTCTTTGCCTCTGTTTTCTCATCTATAAGACAGCAGTAATAATAACATTTATCCACCAGGGTTATTACAAAGATCAGATAGATAATATATGTAAAGTGTTTTGCAAGGCCTTCAAGTATTATATAAATTATTAGGTGCTGCTGCTTCTGTTACTACTATTACTACTACTACTACTACTACTACTACTACTACTACTACTACTACTACTACTTCTACTTCTACTTCCTCTACTACTACTACTTCTACTTCTACTTCTACTACTACTACTATTACTACTACTACTACTACTACTACTACTACTACTACTACTTCTACTATTACTACTACTATTTTAAAGGTGAGAAATTATTATTTTACAGGTGAGGTTATGATTCTCCCAAGGTTATACCTGTCACTAGACATGGGATTTGAACTGAGGTCCTCCAACTTGAGAGCCAATGCTAGAATATGAAATCTATGAGAATAACCTCCCCCCTTTTCTGTTCAAGCACCTCATCCTAGACTTCTCATTGTAGACCTCCTAAGGAATCAACTCAGAAGGTTTCTACAGGTAAGAAGAGGGGAATGAGACTGTTGGAGGCAAACTTGTCACATATTAGAGCAAGATTAACCTACGTGCTAGGACTGGACAACAAAAACAGGCTATGACTATGGCACTGGAGGACAAGGCCCATCTCCAAATTTCAAGATCTCTTCTCTACATTATGGCATGAGAGGTTCATTGAAGATGGACAGGGGCACATGAGAGTACTTTGCAGTCTACCTACAGTAAGATAGCACAGGCTTGGTGTCAGTTAAGCCTGGGTTCTGACGCTGCTACTGAGTCTTATTGTATGACCAGAGATAAGTCACAACCTCTCTGAGCTTCAATTTCTTCATCTGTAAAATAATGCCTTTATGAGGGCAGTTAGGTGTCACAGTGGATGGAGAACTGGGCCTAGAGTTAAGAAAACTCATTTCCTGAGTTCACATCTGGCCTTAGACACTTGCTAGCTGTGTGACCCTGGGCAAGTCACTTAACCCTTTTTGCCTCAGTTTCCTCATATGTAAAATGAGCTGGAAAAGGAAATGGCAAACCACTCCAGAATCCTGCCAAGAAAAGCCCAGATGGGGTCACAAAGATCTGACACTACCCACCAAATGACACCAGTAAGTCTATCTCGCAGGGCTACTGTGAATCTCAAGAGAGCTTATGTAAAGCGCTTTGCAAACTCTAAAGTACAAGAGTATATAGAAAGCTACTATTATTCTTCTACAATAGAATGAGATGCTTGAAAAGCTTTGCCCAGCATGGATCTGGAGAGTGGAAGGAACCCATCTGCCTTTTATCAAGATGGGAAAATCGGCATTCAGAAGGTATAAACATTTTTTGTAAAAATTTTGTAAAAAATATTGTTAAAAAAATTTGTGAAAAAAATAATAGTTTTTGACATTGGAAAATGCTCATAGCAGAGGTTTGTCACTGCTCCAGTAAGAATGGCAACAGTTACCGATGTGCTGAACTGGCAGGCTGGCTACTTCTGACCATGGCCAAGGGTACCCCCAGGAAGGCACATGAGAGAGTGATTCTTTTCCAACCCACTTTGCTTGAATGAAATGCTTATGGCACATGGCCTGGCCTTAAATTTTACAGCTTTAACACTGGTTGCCTTGTGTTGACTGAGCTATTTTCTGACATGTTTCAATAGCTCCCACTGCCTAACATCATTCACATCACCTCTGTTTCCCCTAAACTCATGGGTCTGGTAGCAGCCCTGCACACACAGGTTCCATTATTTATATGGGGATGGCCCATGCTGGGCTGGAAAAATCATCAGAGTTTCCTAAGTGTGCTCAATGGACTGGCCATAGGGCAGTCTGCATGCCCTTAGTCACGGGTAGAGGCTAAAAGAAAAGACAAAGAGATACAAGTCTATGCATTCAAAACAGTTGCCCACCTGGGAGGGCTGGCAACATGCAACATTTCCCCAAAGCAGCAGGAACGGCAGCTGAAAGGAATTATGATTTTGGTGTGCTATAAACAGATCTGTAACTAGTAATTTTGGCAACCAATTGAGGGTAAATCAGTTGAGGAAGAAATGGAGACCCAGTAGAGCTGCTTACCTGGGGCACACTTGCTGGTGAGGAAGCCCAGCAGTCATAGAAGGTCATTGATTTGAAGTTAGAAGGGATCCCAGAGGCCATGAGATTCAACCCCTTCTCCTTCCAAAAAAACTCTACTAAATTCCTATTTTGGTGAATTATTCTACCCAACTGCATGATAAACATAGTTATTTTTACATTGTAGAAGAGAAAGTACTGTGTGATCGCTGTACATTTCAGTGTCCCGGGACAAATCTTCATTTGCCCACCCTAGTTGTGGCTCTGGCTGCAAATCACTAACAGCAACCAGCACGCCAGAAAAGGATAGTAAAATGTAGCTGATAATAATGGTCTGTTTGATGAGCTCCTTATTACAAATGCATTGCTTATAGCACCCCATTAACACCTGTTGCAGAAAACCTTGGTAGAGGCCAATGATTCTGAGCAAGGAAAAAAAAGTACAACAGTCACAAATCAGATGGGAATGAATCTGGTGGTACACAGAAAGCATGAAAATCCTTTGAAATCTCTACAAGCGACTACGTAAAGCAGAGAAGGGCAGATGCAGAGAGCTGAAAAGATACATAAATATGGAATATCTGATTAAGCAAGAAGAGGGCAGAGAATTCAAAGAAACTTCATTAAGCACAGAGGCCTTCAGAAACAGTGTTGAGAGCAGATTCCTAAGGCCCTAAGCAGCAAAAGCAAAATTAGAAAGGGCAGACTCATGGCCCACTATCACTCCCAGATGTTTTCTTTCCACCAACTTCGGGAAAGCTTGTTATGACTTTCTCACCACCTACATGAATTCCACAAGGGGTGGAAAAACAGCCACCATTCCTGTTCCCCAAAATACAGTTACCAACTCCATTATGCAAGTGGCTATTACAGTCAGTGGTGGAAGTAGTTTAAGTGGTCATGGCGGTAACTAAAAATAGAAGAACAAACTCGCCTAGTCGGTGGGCAACCTTATTTTACCAATGCCACATCCAAGGACCCAGGTGACCCACACATTATGGAAGAGAGAGGACTGGGAAGGCGTTGGAATGTTTGCAAATGGTAGGACTGGTCTGAATGACACATTGCTCTTACCTCTAATTTAAGTTAGGTCTGCTTTGAGTAGAGGAGTAAGTCTGAGGAAAGAAAAGAAAGGAGGGTGAGGAGCAATAAGGATGAGGTAGGATAAAAAGTAGGAGGGGGCAGGGGGACAGGTGCGCCTCAGACATCTAGAGTAGCACCCTGTATAGAGTTCTATAATTGTTTCACAAATATTTGTTGACATACATTGGATTGAGTTAAACTTAACTGAGTTGACTCTATACACGCTGAAAAATCCTATGGAGTAATGAAAGAAATTAAAATGAAGTAAGACAGCCAGATGCATAAATTCTCATTCTATTAACAAGAGCCCTATGAAGAAATCCCCTTGGTTATTTCCATATTACAATTAATACTGCTCTACCAGTTTTATGGGCAGCTAGGTGGCACAGTGGATAGAGTGTTGGGCCTGGGGTCAGGAAGACTCATCTTCCTGAGTTTAAATCTGGCCCCAGATGCCTACTAGCTGTATGATGCTAGGCAAGTCACTTTATCCTCTGCCTCAAATTAACTAGATAAGGAAATGGCAAACCACTTCAGGATCTTTGCCAAGAAAAGCCCCAGATTTTTTGGAGGTTCAAGTAGGTGGTGCAGTAGATCAGTGCAGGAAAGATTCATCTTCATGAGTTCAAGTCTGGCCTCGGATGCTAACTAGCTATGCGACTGTGATCCTGGGCAAATCACTTAACCCTGTTTGCCTCAGTTCCTTATCTGTAAAATGGGCTGGAAAAGGAAATGGCAAACCATTCCAGTGCTTTTGCCAAGAAAATCCTAAATGAGGTCATGAAAAAATATGACATGACTGAAACAACTCAGTAATAGCAAAACCAATTCTATGCTAGGGCAGTTGATAATAGAAGCAGCAGATAACTGTCCCTTCAATCAAGAGTCGTAACCAGGGTGAATGATGGAAGTTGGCCTAGTGTGCTGAAATTTAGACAACAAATACTCAATACGCATTTATTAAGTGCTTACTGTGTGCCAGGCACTGTGCTAAGTGCTAGGGATACAAAAAGAGACAAGATCTTCCCTCAAGGAGATCATGATCTAAAGACAACAGACAAATATATACAAATTAGCTATGAACAGGATAATTAGAAAATAATTAAAAGAGGGAAAGTACTAAAATTAAGAGGGGTTGGGAAAGGCTGCTGGTAGAAGATGGCATTTGGGTTGGGAATTAAAGGAAGCTAGTTGGTGGAGATGAGAAGGGAAAGCATTCCAGAAGCCAGAGAAAATGCCTGCGGTGGGAGAGAGAGTCCAGGACATAGCCCTGAAGGACACTAATGATTAGTGATCTAGAATGGATCTAATTAGGATGATCCGGAAGAGGATCCAGCAAAGGAGACTAAGAAGAAGCAATAAGATAGGTAGGAGGAAAACCAGGCAACAGCAATGTCCTGGAAACCTGGACAGAAGAGACTGTCTAGAGGAAAGATTGACCAACAGTGTCAAAGGCTGCAGAGCAGTCACAGAGAATGAGGATTAAGAGAGGCCATTGGATTTGGCAATCATCGGTAACATTGGAGAGAGCAGCTTTGGTGGAAGGGCAAGGTCAGAAGCCAGATGGTAAAGGCTAAGAAGATAGTGAGAAAAGAAAAAGTGGAGGCACTTTTCAAGGAGTTTAGCTACAAAGAGAAGAAGAAATATAGAATGATAGAGGGGCTGGAAGGATCAAGCAAGGGTTTTGTCAGTATGGGAGAGATACAAGCATGCCTTTGAATGAGCCAATAGACAGGGAGAAATTGATAATAAGTGAAAGAGTGAGATTGACAGAGGGGGGCACTCTGTTGCAGGAGACTGGGAAGAGTGGGATCTCTTGAGCAGGTAGGGATTAGCTTTGGTAAGGAGTAAGGCCACCTCATCATGTGAGACAGGGGTAAAGGAAGAAATGGTGGCAGGAGGCATCTGAAGCAATGGGAAATAAGGGAAAGAAAAAGAAGAGGAGCTCAGGGTGAATGACCTCAATTTTTTTCTGTAAATTATGAGGCAGGTTTCTAAACTAGTATGCCAGTGCAGTAGCATTTTTAGAATAAATTTTAAATAAATTAAATTTAATGATAATAAATTTAAATGTAATAAATTTTAAAATAACAATAATAAAATAAATTTAAATTTTTAAATAAATACCTCCTTTTTAGTTTCTCTAGAAATATCAATAAATATTATTTCTCTAGTTTAAAAACATTTTTAGACTTCTTCCTTTGAGAAAGGAGGAAAAACAAAGGCTTCCTTCAAAACAGAGGAAGAGGGATACCCAAACTTAAGTCTTTTCTAGAAGGGCTGAAGACCTTTCGACCCACCTGAAGTGACTGGTGTCATGACCCACCACGGGATAGAGTTTTCTCTTTTGAAATTTAAGGTTAAGATATTAAGCATAGGAAGGAACTCTTAAAAGGAAGTTGTCCAGGCCTTCAGGAACTGAGGGGGGACTATCCGGGATGGTAACCCAATATGTATTTTTAATAATAGATTTTATTTTCTCCCAATTATATGTTAAAACAATTTTTACACTTTTTTCAAGTTTTGAATTCCAAATCCTATCCCCCCTCATCTCCCCTTCCCTGAGATGATATAAATTACTCAGATTAAGAGAAGAAATAAAATACTTAAATAAGCCAGTCTTAAAAAAAGAAATTGAACAAGCCGTTAATGAACTTCTTAAGAAAAAATTCCCAGAGCCAGATGGATTCACACACAAATTCTACCAAAAATTTAAAGAATAATTAATCCCAAAATATATTTTTTAACATATTGTGATCTTTTCCCTGTTCAAGATTCTTATAAATGTTAACTGAAATCTTCCTGGGGCAGAGAGAGTGATATTGGGAGGCATACGGGACTACACCAGTTTGGACATCTATCTGTCTTCAAGCTATAAGTAATTTGTATATAAAAAATAAAATTGTTCCTATTAGGCTTGAGTCTAAATCACAGAATACATTATTAGTATTGATATTTTTGAAAGCAACTATAAGTTTAGTTAGCAAGAAAACTAGCACCTAGATAGCAATAATAAGAGTTTAGATAGGATATCATGCTTCCTCCCTTTAGCAGCTTTGCCCTGGGTAACGTTCTTAGCTTGCCCATGTCTCCACCCACATTCTGTGGTCTCTAGAGGGGTACTACTCCACATGTCCTGAAATTTCTCTTCTCCCAAGTCTGCACCCTTTTCCCCACCTTAGCATTATTCATTTACCTTGCCCCAGCACTAAAATCGCTAGCTACAGCTCTGCCTTCAACAAAAGGAATATATTTCACCTCTTTATTTTGTTAACTATCTCATGATTGGAACATCTTTTTGTTACTCCTATCTTCAATTCTTCAGCAAAGGATAGGACAGGAGACTCAACTCTAGGCTTCAGTTCTAAGTTCCCCAAGACACCTGTCTAGAACAAATGGGAAACCATAGTCAACTAGGTCCAAAACATAGGGGAAACCATAGTCAACTAGGCAGAACAGAAAATATCGAGGATAGTGGATAGCTTCTTGAAACAAAATGGAGCAAAGGAAGGACCATTGGACTCAGGAGGAAGATGAACTGGGTTTGGAATTCTGCCTCAGATATTTATTATTACATTTATTATCAGATATGTATGTATTAGTATCACTCTGGCCAAATCCCTTTAACTCTGAGCCTCAGTTTTCTCATTTGCAAAAAAATGGGAGTTGACATCACACCTATCAGATTGGCAAACATGACAGGACAGGAAGATGATAAACGTTGGCAAGGATGTGGGAGAGTTGGAACACTAATACACTGTTGGTAGAGCTATGGGTTGATCCAGTCATTCTGGAGAGCAATTTGGAACTATGCCCAAAGGGCTACAAAAATGTGCATACCCTTTGACCCAGCAATATCGCTTCTAGGACTGTATCCTCAAGAAATCATAAAAATGGGAAAGGGTCCCACATGTACAAAAATATTTATAGCAGCACTCTTTGTGGTGGCCTAACACTGGAAATCAAGGGATGCCTATCAATTGGAGAATGGCTGAATAAATTATGGTATATGAATGTAATGGAATACTATTGTGCTATAAGATATGATGAACAGGAAGACCTCAGAGAGGCCTGGAAAGACTTATATGATCTGATGCTGAGTGAAAGGAGCAGAACCAGGAGAATTTTGTTCATAGCAACAACCACAGTGTGCGAGAGTTTTTTCTGATAGACTTGGAACTTCATTGCAATACAAGGACTTAAAAAAATCCCCAATGGTCTTCTAAGGCAAAATGCCTTCCACATCCAGAGAAAGAACTATGGAATTCAGTAGCAGAATGTAGCAGCTCATTATGTGTGTGTGTGTGCGTGTGTTGCATTTTAGTTTGTCAGATGATTTCTCCCACTCGTTTTAATTCTTCAACACAGCATGACTATAGTGAAAATGTATTTAACAGGAATGTATGTATAGAACCTATACAAAATTGTATGCCATCTCGGGGAGGTAGGGAGGGAAAAATAATAATCTAAGTTATATGGAAGTGATTGTAGAACACTGAAAATAAATAAAATTTATTAATTTTTAAAAAATAAGAGTTGGACTTGATAACCATTGTGGTCTCTTCTAACCTTAAATCTATGAGCCCGTGATTGTAGTCAAGAAGAATAAAGTCAAAAAAAGAAAAAAAAAGAATGATGAAATGAATACTGAACAGGAGAACAGCAATTTTCCAGTCAGATACATATTTTTTGTGACAGCGTTAATTGCTAAGGATGATATCTTTTGATGAGTGCTTCATAAACAGGATATAGTTTCTAACCTTCAAAAAAAGCCCCAAGTTTGAATCCTGCCTTAGAAATTTACTAGCTGAATATCTGTGGAAAAAATGCTTGACCTATATTAGCCTCAGTTCCCCAATGTGTAAAATTGGGATAATAATAGCACATACCTCAAAGGCTTACTGTGAGGATTAAGTCAGCAAGGTAGCAAGCATTTATTTTCTCCATATTCAGTTATTTTTCAGTTGTGTCCAACTCCTCGTCACCCTGTTTGATGTTTTCTTGGCAAAGATATTATAGTGGTTTGCCATTTCCTTCTTCAGCTCATTTTATAGATGAGGAAACTGAGGCAAACAAGGTCAAGAGACTTGCCTAGGGTTACATAGCTAATAAGTTCTGATGATAGATTTATTAAGCACCAAATATGAGCCAGATCCTGTGCTAAGTATTGGGGATTCAAATAAATGCAAAAAATAGCCCCTAATCTCAAGGAACTCACAATGTAATAGGGGAGACTACAGGGAAACAATCATGTACAGTCAAGACTCATACATGACAAATTGGAGATAATCAACAGAGGGATGGCACTAGCATTAAGAGGGATCAGGAAATGAGGGACGTCAAATGAGATAATATGTGTAAAACACTTTAAAAATTTTAAAGTACTATATAAATGTTATTACTATTATGTAATACTATCTTAGCTATTATGTAACAATATTATTACTATCATATTTTTACTATTGCTATTATCTATGACTCCGTAGAATTTATGATATCTATAGAGCATTGCACAAGAAATTATTTCACTTCTCTGAGATTCAATTTCCTCATCTCTAAAATAAAAATAATTGCATGTGTACTGCCTTCTTCAAAGGGTTGTTGTGAGAGTCCGGTGAGATAATGTATGCCAGCATTATATAAATAATGATTATCATCGCTGTCTCAGGGAGCTTGTCTGCATTCTTGAAGTTCTCCACTCCCATGGTCAACTTTCTGCCAGTAAACCTGTTTCATCTGCTCTTAAGGCTATATAGAGCATAATTCCCTTCAAATAGCTCCCAAATCCACCATTATGGAGCAAAGGAACAAAGGCAGCTCCATCTAGCATGCCATGCAATTTACCACCTGTTCCACCAACCTCCCCTGCCAGCTCAGATGAGGCTCCTGTCCAGGACTGATCCATACCCAATAAGGGCCCTGGCATCAGGTCAGGTAGTTCTGCAGAGCTGTATCAAATGTCTTTCTTACTGTCCCAAACGACACTTTGCCAGGTTGTCGCATCAACAAAAGGACATTCAAAACCCAACCTCAGCAGAGGTGAAGGCAGATCCTATTCAGAGCCTTCTCCTTCACTTCCAAATCTACCTTAGTGGATTTGGAGAAAAAGGCTGAGGTCATTTTCAGAAATGCTTATGAAAATGTTCACCCCCGGGCAATATTGCCTAGGGAGGGGGTATTAAGTTCAGTCCTAGAGGGGCAGATGCGGAGCTTTCTGACTGAGTCATCAGGACATTTCACTGCTCAAATAACCTCTTCTACAGTATGGATTCGGTGCCCTGGCTCCCCAGTGGCAAAGCACCCAGCCATGAATTATGCAAGACACATGGCAGGAACACTGTACATAAGTTCCAGCAGCCAGAGCTGTATCAAGCAAATAACCAATCCATTGACAAAACCTTATTAAATGCCTACTGTGTGCCAGGCACTGAGCTAAGTACTGTGAATGCTAATACAAAGAATCCCCTCTTCACAAGGAGCTCACATTCTAACAACACAGACATATATAAATATATACAATATGCAAATAAACACAGTGGAGCCTGATCCATGAGTCCTAAGAGTAGGTGAATTTAGTGAGCCTGTTTCTGGAAGTGCCTGAGGATGAAGGATGAAGGGACTGCGTCTCAAGGACTATTTCTGCGTGAAGCTTTTCCTGATTCCTCCCAACAGCTAGTACCCTGCTTCCCAAGCTACCTCACCCAAAAGGAGGCCTGGGGCTTGCCTCACTACTTCAAAACATCCCAGAAGTTCTGGGACTATTTATTTCAAGTCCACTAATAGTGGTAAAGAAGTGGACTTTTGATTGATGGCTGAACTAAAAGTGTTATCAATTCAAAAGACACTAACTGGTCAAAGTGACTCTTTCTCTCAGTGTGTCTCTGTCTCTGACTGTCTCCCTCCCTGTCTCTCTCTATCTCTTCTTCTCTGGCTTTGTCTATCTCTGTCTCTGTCTCTGTCTCTCTGTCTTTCTGTCTGTCTCTTCTCTGTCTGTCTTTCTCTGTCTTTTTGTCTCTATCTCTCTGTTTGTCTCCGTCTCTACCTTTCTATATCTCTCTCTGTCTCTCCATCTGTCTCTATTTCTGTCTCTCTGTGTGTGTGTCTCTGTCTCCCTCTATGTCCCTTTCTCTGTCGCCTTGCCTCTGTCCCTGTCTTTGTGTCTCTCTCTGTGTCTCTGTTTCTCTCTCGCTTTGTCCCTATCTTGGTGTCTCCCTCTGTCTCTGTGTCCTTGTCTATCTCCCTCATATGGCTGTGTTCCAGTAAGGAAGCAAGAACTGTCATAAGATGGGGAAGGAGAATGAACACCATCAGCCTACTCTTCCTACTTGGGTCAACATGAAGCCATTAGAATATGGTCTTATTGTTGCTTCCTTCCCTGTTGTGACTGTTCTTTCTTGTCTTTGGTGAAGGAGTATTGGAGATGGAATGGACAGGGCTGTAACCTTAGAAGTTTTCTTTTTAGTAGTCTGAGGGTTTATTTAACACAAATAAAAATGTGCAAAGCTTTTTACTCACTTCCTTCACTCCTTGCCCTAGCATTTGAATTGGTGATCTTGATAGCCAGCTGAGATGCTCTCTCAACAATGACTTAGAGGAAATATGGTGAGCAATCCCAGCACAGTAAGACTGGCTGGACATCAGGAGCATGTCTAGCTCTTTGAGGCTGTGCACCCAAAACTTTCTGAATCCACTTAGTGGTGTGTGCTTTGTCTTCTTATTGCTTCCATAACCAATATGGGGCATCAAGATCTGGCCCTTGAATCATCTTCACACCCTGTTGTCAATGCCTCTCACTTTATGCCAGTTTCTCTTGATCTTGACACGTCTGTCGGACTGGGGCTGGATGAACCTCTTGGTCCTCTTCTTGACTATTTTAGACTTCATGAAGGGTCTGAGGGCAGGCATGGCACCAGCAGAGAGATAGCGGCCCCTCTGCGGGAAATGCTGACAGAAAGATAGAGAGCTGGAACTTCTTTAAAAGGTCAGAAGAGCCACTTGTCAGGTACAGTGTTGGGAGTCCATGATAGAGTTTGTGGGTAGCCATACTGAGACACACCATGTTCACAAATAAGCAAGTTCAAAATATATGCGAAGATAATATGAAGTAATTGTGAGGGGAGGACGCCAGCAACTGTGGGGATCAGAATAGGCCTCCTGCAGGCAGCAGCCCTTGAGCTGACCTTTGAAGGAAGATAGAGATTCTAGGAGTAGGAGGTAAAGAGAGCGAAGGAAAGAGACAGAGAGATAGATGGAGAGAGAGAGAACAGACGAAGAAAAGAAGAAGAAGATGGAGAAGAGGAGGAGGAGGAAGAGGGATGAGGAAGAAGAAGAAAAAGGAGGAGGAGAAGAAAAGAAGAAGGAGTAGATGAAGGAGGAGGGGGAGGAGGAAGAGGAGACAGAGAGAGGGAGCATTCTGGGCACAGCAGACAACTTGCAGAGAGGCACAAGCAGGAAAGGGAACGTCATGTATCAGGAACATCAAAGAAGATTTTTTTGGAAGGAATGTAGAATGTGAGATTGAGAGTAAAATGAAATCAGTCTAGAGAGATGTGTGGGAGCCAGGTTGTGAAATACTGTAATGACAGAGGAGTCTGTCTTCCATCCTAGAGGCCATAGGAAGCCACTGGACAACCTAGAGCATGGATCACCTAAGCACTGGTTGCACCACATCGTTTTTGGTGAATTCAGCCATAAGCACATATCTGGTCCAATCCTGCTGCAGGTATGCAGTATAGCAGTATAGGAATGTATTCACTCCTGTTTGATCCTTTCCATTTGATTGTTGGCCTGAGGGGGTTATGCCATTGTGAAAAGAATCTCCAGAAATTTGTTTTTAACCGAGACCTCCTGTTTAATAATATCTATTTCAGGATCCCACAATTAATTTACTATTTTTTTTAGAAAATAAAAAAGTGTTTGGGATACAGGAGTCAACTTTGGAAACTCAGTCAAGTGGCACATTCATGAGGTGTGATCTGGGTTACCAAAATGATCATGGAACCTAAAGATGGAAGCAGATCTGTCACAAAATCTACTCCTCCTTAGAACCAAGACCATAGCCTCTGGTGCAGTAGGTGCTGAAACAAATGTCTGCCACTGGAAGATAGATTAATAAGGGAACTAACAAGGGTTATAGCAGATTCGATGACTTTCACTGGGTCTTCTTCATGATCTGAGACTTATAGGCTGTTACAGAGATGGAGAGGAGCATAGAGGTCATGAGTCTATCTCCCTCACAAATGAGGCCAGAGGGGTTAAGTGATCTTGAACATACATCTAAAACTTTTGCAACATTTCACAGAACTCTGAATGTCACTTGCTCAATCTGGCCATTAGTATTGGCAGAAGATTAATTCTTTTTCTAATTTTTTCTTCAATTCTTCCCACATGACAAACCTACATGATAGCCCCTTAGCATTATGGGAATATCACCACTCAATTTATTATGGGCTGGTGACTGGGTTTATCATAGATGAAGCAAAATCTGTACTATATGTTCTCTTGTAGGGACCCCAACTAGCATCTAATTATATCATCTCTGGATTACCTCTTGCTGGATCTTTAATTTTTCTGTCAAAATTTTAGCTCCTCCCCTTGCTTCCAAGTGATCCCTCATCTATAAACCTTCTGTTGCCATATGGCCTGCAATATAATCCTTCAGGTCCTTAGGTTTTAGTTCTCCTGAAAATCTTTCTCAATGCTGCCTCCTCCTAAAATAACTTACAGCCCCTGGAATTCATTAATATATTCCAAACAAGAGCATATTTTAAGGAAGCAATGCAGAGGAAGATGGGGGAGGATGAGGATAGACAATACTTAAAGCTTACAGAACCTTACTTTCGTTGGAATTGGCTCAAAGAGGGAATAACATACATACTCATTTGGGTACAGAAATCTATCTTACTCTACAGGAAAAGAGAAGTGGATAAGGGAAGGCGGGGGTGCTAATAGAAGGGAAGGTGCATTGGGGGAGCGCTCAAAAGCAAAACAGTTTTGAGGAGGGACAGAGTCAAAGAGAAGAAACAAGAGGAAAATAGGATGCAGGCAAATACATGAACTATTTTACAGCAAATTTTTCTGATAAAAATCTCATTTCTCAAATATATAGAGAACTTAATCAAATTCAAAAAATGTAAGTCATCCCCTGATTTATAAATGCTCAGATGATATGAACAAGCAGTTATCAGATGAATAAATAAAAGTTATAAAAAATGCTTAAAATCACTACTGATTAGACAAATATAAATCGAAACAACTCGGAGGTACCACCCAACTTGTATCAGATTGGCTAATATGATAGAAAAGGAAAATGACAAATCCTGGAGAGGATGTGGGAAAATTTGGGACCCTAAAGCAGTTGGTGGAATTGTGAACCGATCTAACCATACAGGAAAGCAATTTGGAACTATGCCCAAAGGGCTATAAAACTGTGCATACTCTTTGACCCAGTAATACCACTACTAGGTCTGTATCCCAATATTCTTTTTTAAAGGAAAAGGACCTATATGTACATAAATATTTGTGGTAGCTCTTTTTATGTGGGAAAGAATTGGAAATTGAGGGAATGTCCGTCATTTGGGGAGAAACTGAACGGACTGTGATATATGATTGTGATGAAAAGCTATTATGCTATAAAAAACGATGATTTCTTATGAATGCTTTCAGAAAAACTTGAACTAATGTGAACTGATGCAAAATGAAGTGAACAGAACCAGGATATCGGAGCACACAGTAATAGCAATATTATACGATGATCAATTGTGAACGACATAGCTTTTCTCAACAATGATCCAAGACAATGATAAAATGATCTGAGACAATTCCAAAGGACTTAAGATGAAAAATGTTATCTACCTCCAGAGAAAGAACTGATGGATTCTGAATGCAGATTGAAGCATGCTTTTAAAAAAAAACTTTATTTTTCTTGGTTTTTTTATGGTCTATGTTTTCTTTCACAATATAACTAATATGGAAATGTTTTTCATGACTACAAATGTATAACTAGGTCAAATGGCTTGCCTTCTCAATAAGAGGGAGGGGAGGGAGGGAAAGAATGTGGAACTCAATTTAAAAAATGTTAAAAATTGTTTTTAAATATAATTGGAAAAAATAAATTTTTTTTTAAAAAAAGAGAGTGCAAGCAGAGGAAGTTGAGGTACTGAAGATATTCTTAGCAAGGCAAAAGGCTTACCTCTTCATCTGAGATAGGGATGGAGGAGGAGATATTGGCAGAAAACAAACTGATGATGTAAAATGAGGAGAGAAGAGAAGGAACTCTCAGGTGTCATTTTTTTCAGAGATGTATAAGTCAAAGTCTTCAGCTTATTCACATGCAGCAAAGAGGCTGAAGTTATTTACTTCAAACAAAGGTTACGAGGGGTTGCCAGCTTCAGTGCCAAAGCATGACATTCTTTTGGAGTTCGACTGCATCCTATCCCCATATATTTCACCTCTCTTCTTGTCTTCCAGGAAAAACATAGGCAGTGAAATGGATAGAATCAGCATTCTTAATTTACTCTGAGTAAGGGCTAGAGTGAGGGGCAGAGTAACATAGTGGACAGAGAGTTGGTCTTGGAGGTCAGGAAGACCTGGGTTCAAGATCATCCACTGACTCATCCTAACTTTGTGACCATAAAAACATCATTTAAATTCTTAGTGCCCACAGAGACTTCAGGTTGTATGTAACTAAGGGATTATCCACCCAGAGAATTCTGTACACAGAAGAAATTGTAGGCTGATGTTCCCAAAGAAGAATGGGGGGAGAGGGAGCAAGAGGGGATAGCATGTTTATTTGTAAATTTGAATTACTTAATCCTTCATAAAAAGTTTTGGAGCTTCCATTTCAACAAATGCTTACTGAGCATCAGGAGGTACTGTCTCTGGAGTAAGAGGTTCAGATCCTGTTTATGACACTCATGGACCTCTCTTGGCCTCAGTTTCCTCATCTATAAAATAGATGGGCTATTTGACCTTTAAGTTTCCTTCCAGTTCTGGATGTATAATCTATGATTCTAACTCTACACAAGGCACAGCAGATGTTGTAAACATGGTTCCTCCCTTCAAGAACCTTAAAATCTAGTAAAGGGGATAAATAAAATAAAAAGTAGGCATCTGGATGGTGCAACAGATAGAGTGGCAGGCCTGGAGTTAGGAAGGCCTAAGTTCAAATCCAGTCTCAGACTGATTACTTCACCCTGTTTTCCTCCGTTTCCTCATCTGTAAAATGAGAAGGAAATGGAAAACCACTCCAGTATTTTTGCCAAGAAAACCCCAGATGAGATCATGAAGAGTCAGATATGACTAAACAATAGCAAAGTAGAATGAGAATTTACATGAAAAGTTTGAAAAAAGGGAGAAAGGGAGAGGGGAAGAGAGACAGACAGACAAAGACAGATCTTCTGAGCGTGTGAATCAGAGACTTCATAGATGAGTCAGCAGCTGAACTGGAACTTAGAGGATGAGTCGAATTTCAGCTGAGAGAAAGGTTGGAAAAAGGTATTCCAGGCATAGGAAATAATACAAGGAAAGCCAAGAGGCAGAACAGCAGGAAAGAGGTGTATGGAAGGACAAGTAAGGCAGTTTAGTAAGCATGCAGGGCATGGTAGGTTTGAATCAGACCTTGGAAGGCCTTGAATGCCAGACTTAAGGAATCTGGACTTTGTCTGACAGGCAATAGGGAACCACTGAAGGCTTGTCTGTCTGTCTGTTTTCCTTTCTTTCTTTCTCCCTCCCTTCTTCCTTCATTTTTCACTTTCTCCCTTTCTTTCTTTTTTCTTTCTAAAGTCAGGTAGTGATGTGATCAGAGCTGCACAGTAGAAAGATTATCCTCTTGTGCAGAACAGATAGGAAGAGGGGAAGACAGACTACTTAAGAGGCCTTCATCATAGTCCAGGAGAGAGGTGATGAAGGGTAGGGTAGTTAGGTAGCTAAGTGGTTCAATGAATAGAGAGAGGGCTGAGCCAGGAGGCCTGGTTTAAATCCAGCCTCAGACAGAAATCAGCTGTGTGATCTTGGGCAAGTATGGTTCAGTGGATAGACAGAGGTCTCAGCTGGAAGTCAGGAGATATGGTTAAAATCCAGCCTCAGATAGGAACCAGTTGTGTGACCTTGGGAAAGTCATTAACTTCTGTTTTCCTTAACCCACTGGAGAAAGAAATGGCAAACCACTCCAGTATAATATCATTGCCAAGAAAACCCTAGGGCCAAAATTGTCCATGGGGTGACGAAGAGTCAGATGTAACCGAACAACAAAAAGGGAGTTAGAGTAAGAATGGAGAGGAACAAGCCCAAAATGCTTTCTCTGTAAATTCATTGACAAGGGCAAGATGGAAAAGGAGACGCCAGCTCTGTATCTCTGGCTTGGCACTCAGTAGCAGTTACTTCAACCTCTATCTCCTCATCATAGTCTGCAGTAGTAATTAGAATAATTTTGAGGGCTGCAAAAATTTGCTCTGTGAATCTGAGGGCTGAAGAATTTGCTTAGTATGCATTAGAACAGCATGTGACGATGACTTATCTGTGACTTATCCTTGGCCCCCCCAGACTCAGAACCCAAAAGAGAAATGCCAAGGTCTAAAAGGAATTGGGTCATGGCCAACTGAAGCTTCAATATCAATAGAAAATGTGATCCACTGCATTAGAGCTGTATTACTTCAGGTTATTGATGCTCACTACTGTCCAACAGTGGGACATGTAGTAAAGATTTAATGGGCTGGTAATTTTTGGCAGCTTGGAAGAATTTTTAAGTCTAAGTGCCAGGCTGCATTAGAGAATTTGCTACTGAGTGATTTGTTCTCCTGGGGAAGGACTTCAAGAAAATATATAATTTCCTTCCCCACCTCCAGGCCTCTCAGTTCTCCGGTGAGTTGTCCATATGGACACTTGGGCCTAGCAAGTGTCAGAAAATAGCAACAACTGTAAGATGAATCTTGCAGGTGTAGCCTTTAGATTTTTAAATCGCCCATAGCCAAGGGTATGTTCCAAGAGAGCTCTACATCTGCCCTCCACATTGGAAATGCAGATTAGAGAGCATCTGGTGCACTTAAAAGAGAGTCTTCACCAACCAAACTGCACAAATGATTCGGGTCTTCTGGATGAAAAGCCACCATAGCTAATGAATTAGGCCAGTGGTTTTCCTAATGTCTGGAAGCTATGGAAACTTTTTGCCATATTATATTTCAACCACAGAATGAACCCCTGTTGTTTGGGCAAGGCATAGTGATGGCAGATTAGATACAAATTCAGTTTGTAGCTAATAACCACGATAATGTAAATGAAAAACAACATTGAAAGACTTTGGAAAGTTGATCAATGCAGAAACCAATTATGACCTCAGAGGGCTAATGATGAAGCATGCCTCTTGTCTCTGGGAAGGAAAGTGGTGAGTTATAGGTGGGGAATGAGGCATGACCTTGTATTGATTTGCTTTGCTTAACAGTGTTTATTTGTTACAAGAGAAGATTCTATTGGAAGGGGTGGGAGTTGCTGGGTAGTGACAGTAATTTTTTTTTAAAAGGAATACTAATAAAATATTTTTAAAAAATAACTGTATACCCTATGGCCAACACATTTTCCAAGAACTCCTTGAAACCTCTGGCTTATTGATGCTGAATGAATGAATAGATAGATGGAAGAGTATTTATTAAGAGATTCTCAAGTGCCAAACACTAAACTAAAACTGGAGATCTAAACAAAACAAAGATAGTCCCTACCCTCAAGAGCTTATATTCTAACGGGGGAGACCCACACTTAAAGAGAGGTATCCTGGAACTTGTGTTTTGGCCTAGCAGTTATAAGAATAACATGTGAGATCTTAAGATTGATATACACTTTCCAAGAAAAATGACCTTGGTTCCAGAACTGGGGTGGGGGTAGGAGGAAGGTAAACACTTGGAGTCAAAATTGCTGACAAGAGTATGGAGAAGGTGGTGGGCAGAATAGGGAGTTAACTGAAGCATGACTAGATCCTGTCTGAAATAACAGGTTGGATGAAATAGCCACCAATAAGGAAAATGGCCTTCATCATTCATTCAGTCGTTCGTTCATTACTTTATTCACTCCATTTAATTCAATAAACAGTTATTAAGCACTTCTTCTGTGTCTGGCACTTTGTCATAGTACTTGCCCTCGGGAAGCTTACATAGTAAGGGTATAAGTAAGTCATTACAATATATATACACACCATTCCCAAGTGGGAGAGGGTGCCAATAACAAGTAGACCTTTTGTAGGAGGGTTGCCATAGTTGAACTTTGAAGAAAGCAAAGGATTGTAACAGAGGACGAAAGAGGTCGTTCCAGCCTTTCAGGCATGGGATCCAATTGTGCAAAGTTATGGAGACTAGTAGTGGAATGTTGTGTACAAGGAACAACTAGTGGGCCAATTTGGCTAGAAAAGAGCATATTCAACTACAATTCATTAATTATCTACTATGTGGAAAGGTTCCAGGACACTACACTAGGTACCAGACCTCATTCACCCCAAACGACAGGGAAAATTAAATATCTTTACACACTTAAGAGTAGTTAGACATGAGCAAATGACCTGCAAAGTCAGAAATCATATACATCATGTATTAGAGATTATCCCCCATCAGTAGCTTCATTGGCAGTGCCATTTTGGGGAGGGGGCTTTTGGTCTGGGCTGACAGGACAGTGCTGTGTTGTGTTGCTGAATTCTCTTTCACAGTTTGCAAAATGAGAAATGGGGGAATCCATTTCTTTTTTTAATTAATAAATATTTTATTCATTTTAAATTTAATGACAAAAGAAAAAAGGGAAAAAAAGAACATTGTCATGTAGATAGCAGAGCATAAGAGAGGATTCAGTATAAAATAATAACTTTCCATTTTAAGAAAACCTATGTAATAAATACTACACATTGTTTTCAAAGCTACCCAGTTTTGTTTTGTTTTTTTGCTTCCTTGTAAGTTTTCTTTTGTTCTCTGCTTTATACTTTTTACTTTATTTTGGGGAAAGAATACATTTCATAGGAATTGTTATTTAACTCTTGGTGAGTTCAGATGTCCATACAGAAAGGTACTTGACCAAACACATCTGTTTGACTGGTGACAAAGCTGGTGAGTTTTGGTACATCCCAAACGCTTCCTTCCACATCAGCTCTGAAGGGAGTGACAGGTTCTGAGGGCAAAGCTTTCATTCCATGTGATTGCATGCTTCCTTTAAGACCCCAACCTGTGAGGATGCAGCACAGAACACATAGCCAAAGGGAGCTCAGCCCTCTTTCCCCATATACAACAGAAGAAACCCTCCACGGTTTCCCTCCTGACAACAGATAAGATCCCATGTGTCCTAGGTAACAGATATTGCTTTAACTCATTTGATAACATATTCCTGGTAAGGAATTCAATGACTTCCTTAGAAGAGAGGTGCTAACATTTCAGCTAGCCACTGGCAGAGCAGTGAATTTGAAATTAGAGGTCCTGGGTTCAAATTCTAGTCCCTTTCACTGGCTATGTGACATCAGGCAAGTCATTTCCCCTCTAACTGACCTCCAAAGTTTCTTCCAGCTATAAATTGTTGGGAATATCATTTGTTTCTCACTGAGGTAACTTTGCCAACATTTTGCAGTTATTATTCACATGCATTCCATTCAGTTCAAAGTCACTTTTTACTCTTACCAAGGGAAATGCTTGAGCAATGTCTCTGCTACCCAACTCTTGACCCCTCTACTCAGAAACATCATATCTTTTCATAGTCCAAGTATTTGCACAGTCATTATCATTTAGGGAAAGTTAGCCCTCCCAGTCTGGAGAACACAGCTGACTCCCCCACCTTGGTTATAGCATTTAAAGTTTCCAGACTGGTTCATTCATCAAAATGCATCAAACCAGGCATATTGTGGCTACATTTGATAAGGTACACATAAGTACCCCCAGGATAAGGCCACATGAGGAACAGAGACTTGTTTCCATTTTTTATCTCCAAGACTTGACACAAGCTTATCCCCACCTCTTGGTAGAATGCATTCTTTCCTCACCTTTGCATCTTGGAGTTCCTAATTTTTCTCAAAACTACATTTATTTTTTATTGCCACTAATGATCCCCCCAAATAATCTTACATTTATTTTGCATCTACTTATATGTCTCCCCCAAAAGAATGGGGAGAGAACTCATGGAAAGCCATGAATCATGTTTATCTTTGCATTCCTAGAAGCTAACTAGAACATTGCAGATGCTCAACAATTGATTAATAAGATATCTGATGAATAATAACCTAATAACACATATTTTCTAAGGCGATTTCAAGTTTCTAAAGAAAGCCTTTACATACTTTTCCTTGGTGTCCAGTGAGAAAGCTCCAGGCCGAAGACAACCGCTTATTCTGGGACGCTCAAATAATAATAAATCCTTACAACTATAGGACAATTGATTTGCTGACAAAAAACTTCTGCAATCAATTCTTTGGGCAAGTCATATAATCTGGCCTCAGTTTCCTCATCTGTAAAATAAGACTAGATGAACTAGATGTTCCCTGAGGTCTTTTATAGTCCTAAGTCTAGCATTCTACATCCAAAAGAAGATGACCAGGATTGGGACCCTCCTTTTTGAGTCATACCAACAGCCTTGGGAGATAAGACCACCATTAATACACTACTACAAGAAATGACTTCTCTGAGACTCACAGAGGTTAATCAACTGACCCAAAGTTACTAGTAAGTAATAAAGCTAGGCCAAGATTCCAAGTCTCCAGATTCCTTGTCCTTTGATTTTTTTCTCACTAAACCTTTACGTTATGGTGACAAATATTCTTTCTCTTTTCTTTCCTGAATCTCAGAAGCAGACAACATCATTCAATACTGTTTGAGAAGGTACAGGTAGAGTTCTGGTTTCTCTGAGCAGTCTCTATAAAACTGACTTCTTCTTGGTCTGAGGTTATACTACACACACACACACACACACACACACACACACACACACACACTCAGTCTTCCTGCCTCCTCCCTTCTTTTCTTCCTCTTTACTCCCCCCTCCCTAAGCAACCTGGGGAGTCAGCTGAACTGCCATCTGTAATTGGGTCATCTCTTACTTATCACTTATGCTCAGGAGAAGAATTAAAATGATAGTGTTAATTGAGGACTGGGTTAGTCAGCACTCCCGTCCTTTCTGCTGTGCCTTATTACAGCGTAAGCCAATATAACCTTAACACCCAGGTTTAGATGTAACCGAGAGTTTCCAGAGCTTGCTGGCAGCGATCACATTTATTCCAGACAAAGCATAATGAACTTTAATCTCACATTACCTAATCACATGTAGTCAGGTCCTGCAATAACAATGTAGTATTTGGTGTTTCCCTAGGGCCTTCTATCCAAGTTGCTCAAAAGGCTTAATAAAAAAAAGAAGAAGAAGAAAGACAAAAAGGAGGCAAGAAAAGGACACCTTTATCTGGGAAGTATTATTATCTGGATTTTATAGGAGAGGTATGCGTAGGTGAAGTGACCTGCTGGAGACCACACAGTAAGGAGGATGTGGGGGGGGCGGGAATCTAAGAAAAGAACGCAGTCAGCTGATTCCCAGGTCCCTGTGTGAGATCACCCTGCCAGAGACAGAGGCACACAGGGCAAAATTCAATCATGCCCAGACACTGTTTGGCTCTGTGAAGACTTCACCAAGAAGAGGGACTTAAATTCAATAACAAAATAAGAGTTTCAGTGAAATTCAAAGAAATCAGCCTCAGGAAAGAAGGTAATTTACACAATAAGATGGATGAAGACCTTGTCTGATCCCAGAAGGAGAGGAATGCCAGTGATGAGAAATGCAGAGTCTACAACCAGGGACTGGGGACTCATTGGGTGTTTGGAAGGCAAGCCAAATAGGTTTCTGTCAGGCCAAGGAATGGGCTGGTGCTGGGAAATAAAAGCCCTTGGGGTCAGCTGAGGATGCGTACCCTGGTTCTAGAAACAAGACAGAGAAATTTGGCTGGGCTTCTTGGCATGCAGCACCCACAACAGATCCTGGGTAAAATGAGGAAACAGGCAACACTTTTTTTCCAGAGTTTCCCTCTCAATGCTCCCTACACCTCCAGCCCCCTTACTTTCGTATGGCTGGTTTCTTTTGTCCCAGAATAAAATCATGACATGTATGAACTCGATGGCATAGTCAATATACTGACCTCAAATAGGAAGACCTGAGTTCAAATCCAGCGTCAGATATTTATTAGCTGTTTGACCCTGTCAAACAGGGTCTACTTAACCACTATCTACCTTAGTTTCCTCAACTGCAAAATGGAGATAATGCTAGCATCTATTTCAAAGGGTTGTTGGAAGGAACAAAGGAGAAAACATGTAAAATTCTGTGCAAATTTTAAAATTCCATATAGATAATAGCTATAATTATTATGCTTTAGTAGAAGACTCACTAGATTTGGAGTCAGTCAAGATGGGTGTATGCTCCACTTCTGTTACTTACTAGCTGTGAGATGTTACAGGGATATTATGGAAACCAAATGGTAAATTAATATAAAAGTGCTCTGAAAATTACAAAGCAGAAAATAGGGAAGGAGGAGGAAATAAGTCCCTACTATGTGCCATATAAACACATACTTTGTTCAAATGGAGGAAGATAAGGACATATATAATTATAAACAAAATAATTATAAAATAATAATAGTTAACATTAAAATATCCTTTAAGGTTTACAAAGTACTTTTATAAATATTATCTCATTTGATTCTCACAACCCTGCAAAAAAGGTGCTGTTATTAACTCATTTTACAGTTGAGGAAACCAAGGCAAATAGAAGTCTAATTGACTTTTCCAGGGTTACACAGTAGTAAGTATCCAAGGTTATATTTGAACTCAAGTCTTCTTGATGTCAGGCTCTATTCACTGCATCACCTAGCCTATAGCTTTGAAAACTAAGTATAGCCTTCATGTCAGGGACTACTTCCTGTCACTAAAAAGTCCAGACCTACTTTAGAGGCTTCCCACTTCTCTAGTTCTTTGCCCTCACATAGATGATCTGTTTCTACCATCCTGAAAAAGCATTCACCAGCTCTCCTTACAAGTGCACAGCCTCAGAAGAGTTAAAGCATGAATAATTTTATTTAAAATTAATGGAATTAATGAAACTGAAAAAGTCCAGAGTTAATGGAATTGGGTGCCATCCAGAGACACTGGCCTCCTTGATGTTTCTTGAATAAGAGACTCCATCTCTGGACTCCAAGCACTTTCCATGATCATCCCCCATACTGGAAACTCTTTCCAGTTTCACCTCTGCCTCTTGGCTTCCCTGGTTTCCTTCAAGTTTAAGCCAAAATCCTTTTGTTTCCAAAAACCTTTCCTAGTCTTGTTTAATATTAGTGCATTTCATCTGAGATTATCTGCAATTTGGCTATATGTGTTATTTGTACATAGTTGTTTGCACGTTCTCCCTCTTTCTCTCTGTCTCTCTCCATCTCTCTTATTCTCTCCCTCTCTCCCTTTCTCTGTCTCTCCATCTCTCTGTCTCTGTCTCTCTCTGTGTCTCTGTTCCTCTCTCTGTTTCTGTCTGTCTGTCTGTCTGTCTGTCTGTCTCTCTCTCTCTCTCTCTCCCTCCCTCCTCTTTGTAAGCAGGGTCTGGTTTGTTTGTTTGGGGTTTTTTTGGCCTTTCTTTGTATTCCCAGTGTTTAGCACAATGCCTGGCATACAGTAGGTGCTGACTAAATGCTTGTTGATAGGTTGACTGATTCTTGAAGACCACTTTAGTTCAGGATAATGGGAGTCATTCCATCATAATGTCTCTTTTGGCCCTTCTTGCTGAAGGTCATTTGTTGAAGTTCTTCACCCCATTCCTGAACTTTTTCTCAGCTCCCAGAAAGTGGTTGTTTCATCACCAGTGGTTCTACCATTGTCCTCAGTCTCCACAAGATAACACATTCGCTTCCCAGAAGACCAAATCTCTAGCACTCACCCCCATGGGAAAAATCTCCTTTTGAGCTGATAGCTCAAAATTCTCTTGCTATTGAGTCTTCTGTTGTATATAGTCCCTGTAACCTCAACACATACAAAAGTTGACTTTTCTCAGCTTTATAGGAATTCTCTATCTTTGCACCTTAAGAGCCAACCTTCATAACCTACTCCATGTACACTCATGGTTACCCATGACCATTTGTCTCCTCTCTACCATCTCTGTGGAATATTCATTATCCCAGTTATGATTTCTTACTTTATCCTGGGGGAAAAAATATCACTCTATCCACCATTGTTCTTCCATTTCCCCTGAGGCAGCTGGGTCACAATATCTAAATTAGCTGGGGCTGCTTTCCAAAATATCTAGAAAAGGGAAGGGAGATATAGTACTACTCTTTTCTAACTCAAGTGTTCCTGTAACAAGAAAGAGAGAGACAGAGGTGTCTAGTCCTAACTACATTTTGTGGCAATATTTATGATTTTTCTACATGAGGAACTCCTATTTCTTAATAGCACCTACCTCACAAGTTTTTTATGTGGATTGAATGAGAAAAAACTTGTAAGCATATAGTAAGGTGCTTGACACATAGTAGGTATTGGATGAATGTTTGCCTATTTCTGTATTTACCATGGCAGTCATGACACCTGGTACCAAAGCAGCTTCTTGGAACACCTTGTGTGCAGACCCATCCTATCTAACATGCATATGGACATTTCTAACACTTGATATTTCTAAGGCGTAGATGCTGTAAAAGAAATCTTTCAGTTGTTCAGTTGGTTTTTCAGTCAGGTCTAACTCTTCATGACTTCATTTGAGGTTTTCTAAGCTTCTTCAAATGAGATAATTTTGGTAAGTACTGGGCAGGTAGGTGGCACAGTGGATAAAGAACCAGGAAGATGGATCTCTCTGAATTTAAATCTGGACTCAGATTTAGCTGTGTGACCCTGGGCAAGTCACTTAACCCTGCTTGCCTTAGTTCCTTCATCTGTAAAATGAACTGGAAGAGGAAGCTGGAAATTTCTCTGCCAAGAAAACCCTAAATGGGGTCATGAAGCATTGGATATGACTGAAAAACAATAGAACAACACAGCTTAGCACAGTAACTGGCACATAGTAGGCACTTTCTATCCAACCAGTTGTTTTCAAGATTCTTTCAAATACATGGCTTGAAAGTTCTTGAAAAGTTTAAAAGTTCCTTATACTATATCTAAGGAGCTAGAACTGCCAGTCCTGGCACTAAACTGTATGACCTTAAACAAGTCACTTTCCTTCATTTCCTTACCTGTAAAGTGGGTGGATGTAGAATTGATAATCTCTCAGCTCCCTTTCAGCTCGAAGACATCCTTCCGGAGGCCCTGGAAATGAGCTATTAATACAGTCATGAGATTCAGAGAAAGTTCACAAAGGGGAGAGTTTCACAGAAAAGAGAAACCAATCAGTCCTGCAGCCTATGAGTCCTTAAGGACAGACAAATTCAAGGGAAACTGCAGCCTGGGATGGGAAGGTGATGGGGAAGTTTATAACAGCTGGAATGCCTAGCTAATACAAGTATTATTAAGGAAACACACTGGCTACATTCATGCCATAGACACACTGGCTGGAGATTCAGCTGCTTTCTGGAAGTTGTAAAAATTAAACTCCCACCCCAACTCCACAGCCCCACAAACGCCTTTGGGGACCAATTTATATACTTTAAAAAAAGTTTCGTATTGCTTCTTGTCCGGTTTTGGCCTAAGAGAAACTTTCTCAAGGCTAAGTTTTGGAATTATCATACCCACACTTAGAGTGATAGAATTTTCTGACTCAGTGATTTCCCCAATCTCTTTAGGTCAGCTTTTGGCAGCTAATTAAATTCTTGGGACTCCATTTCAACTTTTTAAAAAATCCGGCAGATGATAGATTGACTAGTTATTGATAGACTGATGGAGTTAATGGGATCTGAGTTCAAATTCCACTTCAAACACTTTATATCAACATGATCCTGGGCAAGTCATTTAACTTCTCTGAACCTCAGTTTCTTTCTCTGTACAATAGGGATAATAATACCACCTATCTCAACAGAGTTGTAGTAAAGACCAAATGAGATACTATATGTAAGCGTTTTATATACCCTAAAGTGCTATGTAAATATTAGCTGTTGTTGCTATTATTGCTTCCAACGTCCAGTTTTTTTTTATTTTTATAATCATCTCTTTCCCACTGTCTATCCCTAACGGACAGATTAATTATTATCCCTTCTAATCATCAACCCCGGCTCTTCCTTCTGGGCAAGACATAAGCAGGACTTTTGAAGATATGACAGCCTAACAGCCTGTGCTGGATTTGGAGACAGATTTTTGAGTTTGAAAATTCACACCTGAAAAAAAATAATGAAAAGCACCTACCATATGACTTTTAAAAAATAAGATTAATTTTTTATTGGTAATTTTGTGATAACTGGAAACACCCTGGAATGTCTCAAAACCAGAGGGTAAGAATCCCTACCCTAGACGTTCTTTCTTTATAGCCAGTACTTTACAGTTTAAAAAAGCCCATGAAAAACCCCCTAAATCCTTTGCCCTCTATAATAATAACTGGCATTTATCTAGCATATTAAGGCTTGCCAGGTGCTTTACATGCATTACATACATCAGCTCTGTGAGGGAAGTACTACAGGTATTATTGTTTCCATTTTACAGATGAAGGAACTTGAATTCAGACCTGACCTTGGTCCTCCCACTGGTAAATGCTAGAAGCAGGATTTGGATTCAAGTTTTCCTGTTTTCAAATTCATTGTCCTTTCCACCATACCACATTGCCTTTCCTGTGCCAAGTGAGTGTGTGTTTTTTCTTAGTCTGTTCTCACTAAGCAATTACTGAACTATCAGGAAGTTTTCAAGACAAGGAGTCATGAAAACTGGTTTCTAGTCCCATTCCTAAAACTAACCATCTATGAAGCCAAAGGTTAATCAGTTCTTTTCTCTTGTCTCCATTTCCCATAAGGATAATCATCCTTGTCTGGACATTCTGTGAATGATAGGCTAAATCTAAGGATGCTTTAAATAGTTAAAAAGAATTTCATTGATCAGTACCGAAGTGACCCCTGGGTCTCAAATACAGACAACTAGAGGGAAACAATCCTGGATTCTTTAAGACTTTGTGCCCAGTTCAGAGAGAGTTATAAGCAGAGCAATATCCCTGGTTTCTCACCCCTACCTTGACCCTCTCTATCAGTTTATTGCTTCAAATGACATGCTGGCTTTCTTGATTTGGATTTCTGCTTTCTTTATCTATCAGCACATTGTTGGACAATAGGTTGCCAGATAGCAGAATTTGTTGACAGCTTTCAGATTTGATTTGCCAATGAAAATGTTGGCTGGGTATAGGGTTTCCTTGGCGCATTTGGCACAGGAACTCAAATTTCCTCAGGTTTTCAGTAGTCCCACAGAGCTGAACAAATGGCTCATGGCTTTTTACAAGTTTCTTAAGATCTCACATGTGTACCTGTGAATACTTGAAGGGAAAAGTATAGTGTTCAATATACCCAGGTATATTTGAAGACTGGTAGATCATCCTTATTTAAAGAATATAAGCTTCTTGAGGGCAAAGATTGTCTTATTTTTGTCCTTTTATTCCCAGCACCTAGCATAGAGATTGATGCATATATTGGTTACTAAAAAATGTTTGCTGAATGAATCATCTTCAAATTCATCTCTGATAATATTTATGTGTGTGACACTCTCCTAGATTCTATAGAAGAATATAAATATGTATGATACGGTCCTTCTCTCAGGGCCTTACAATATCCTTGAGGAGATAAAACATACACAAGTGAAAAAATGGTTGCAATAAATAAGGAATCTAGACAATGAGGCAGGAGGAATGGAGAGGAGGGTGTGGGAAGTACAAGCTAGGACACTGACAGACGGCATCATAGAAGCTAAAAGCATTAAATAAGGCCTTGAAGGATGAGTAGAATTTGGACAGCTGTAGAGGAGGAATGAAGACACTTCAAGTTGTGCAAAACATCTTATCCAAAAACAAAGAAGTGAGAGAACATGATTTTACCTCGTTTGGTTGGGGAAAAAGTCCTGAGATAATACCATACTTATTTATAAATACCAAGATTACTTACATTACATATATACTTACACCAAAGTGTGTACAAAGCACTTTTCTCACCACAAATTCTTTGAGGGAGGGAGCTCAAGTATCACTATCCACATTTGACAAATGAGGAAACTGAGGCTCAGAGAATTGCCTGTCATCAAACAGCTGTTAAAATCCTCATCTTCTGACTCTAAGTGAATTGTTCTTTCTCTGTGCCACCTTGCCTTCTTCAATTCAAAGAAAAGATTTCTTACTGAAACCTCTAATGTGTCTGCATAAAATAAAACAGAGTTCCATCCTTTGGGGAAGGAAGGAAAGATTGGAAAGTTAGAGTATTTTGCTGGCAGTTGGTTAGTCATGGAATCAGAAAAGCAGCCTTAGGTGAAGGTTTGAGGATATCTCAATTGTAGCCAGGCAGCTTTGAGTGCTGGATGAGTATTGTGGGGAAATAAAGTATGATAATCTTGCAACATACTTTGGAAACTGTGTAAAGCTATGCAAAGGTGGGGTAAAATCATCATTGGGCACCTAGGCAGAATAGTGGATGGAGTGCAAGGCATGAAATCAGAAAGACTCCTCTTCACCAGTTCAATTCAACCTCAGACACACTTATTAGCTGTGTGACTTTTGGGCAAGTCATTTTACCCTGTTTGCCTCAGTTTCCTCATCTGTAAAATGAAGGAAATGGCAAATCACTATAATATCTTTGGCAAGAAAACACCAAATGAAATCATAAAGAGTCAGATAGGATGGCACAAAAACCACCAAATTAGCATTATAGCTGTTAGACAGGCTCACCCTCAGAGGAGTAGGTTGGTGTCTTCCCAGACACATAGACAACAGTACAGATCTACATGTCAGTTCTAGTTGGGGTGATAACCATGAACATCCTGAATTAGAAAGCTCAAGTGTCATATGGAGAGAATGATAAAATAAATGACTGTCTATATTTCAAAGATTTCTTTTCTTTGAGGAAAAAATGGGAACAGAAATGTGTGAGGTTCACTGGATTGGGAAATCAGGAAATAGGTTCTACTTATAATTCTGTTGTTCATTTGTTAGCATTCCCATCTGTAAAATGGGTAAAGATGAGCATTCATTATCACTTTTTGTTTTGTCATGAAAGATACGCCCCCAACAACTACCCAAATGAACTCCTTACAAAGTATATTTCATCAGTCAGTCAAGAAGCATTTATTAACTATTTACTACATGCCAGGCACTGTGCTAAGTAATGGAAAGACAAATACAAGCAGAAAAAGATAGTCTCTCTCCTTAAGGAACATTATATTCTAGTGGAGAAACTATTATTTTTGTGAATTATTGTTATTCTGGGGGGGAGGGGATGTTAACGGAGAGAAAGAATGTGCCTGACTATGAAACTTGAATCAATCATTTTAATTAATTGGAATGTTTTTGACTTTTCATGTTGTCTTTATTTTCATTCTTGTACTCATTGTGTATATTATTCTTTGACTTGGATTTTTTCACTATCTTTCATTTTATACAAGACTTCCCATGGGTTTTTTTTGTAATTTTTCACATTCAGTATTCATTGCAATGAAGCCTTGCACTGCATTTGTATGTAATTTTTTCTGTTATTCCCCAATCATTGGACATGCACTTTATTTCCAGGTTTTTGCTACTCTGAATATTTTTGGAAACATAGGTTTTTCTCTTGCTGTCAATAAATTTTTTGAGAGAGCTCTAGTAGTTGAATTTCTGAATCAAATGGTACAATAATTTAGTAATTTTTCTTGCAAAATTACAAATTGTTTAACAGAATGGTTTAACAGTTCACATGCTGTTAACTCACAGCTCATCCAACAGAGGGTTTTCCTGGCATAAATCCAACTTGGTAACAGTGAATTTTAAATATCTATGTATGTATGTATATAAATATATACACACACATACATGCATAACTGTAGCTCTTTTATATTTTATTTATGATTTTTGCATTAACATCCATTAACAACTTGGTCTGTGGTTTTCTTTCTCTATTTTATGCTTCTGTGTTTCAAATATTAGGACCGTATTTGTCTCATAAAAGGAAATTTGAAAGGTGCCTCTTTATTTTTACAAATGATAAACCATATATAAACTATTGTAGCCCAGGAGTATTTAGTTCATAAGTGTTTGATAGAATTCACTTGGAAATCTATCTGGATCAAGGAATTTATTCTTTGATGGTTCATATATGACTTACTCATTTTTTCTTTCTAAGATCAGATTGTTTAGATTTCTTATATAATATTTTGTTAATGTGGGTACTTTGTATTTTTGTACATATTGACCTATTTCATTTATGTTTTCCATTTTGGTGGCATATACTACTTTGTGATAATTCTCTTCCTTTTTATTCTCAATTTTTTCTCTCTTTTTTATTTTGGTGCTTTGATTTTCTTCTGTTTCTCTGTCGCGGAAGATGTCTTTCTCATATAACTAGCCGACAATTTAAACAAAGATACATTTTTAAAAATATAGCTATTTTATCAGTTCCTTTGTTTTTTGTTTTCCATTTGGGCAACTTCTTTGATTTTCAATATTTCTATTTGTGCTTGTTTGAGTATTATTAATTTTTTTATTTTCTAGGTTTTTTATTTCATTCTCAATTTATTAATCTTCTTTCTCTTTTCTGTCTACTGAACACTAATGTGTTCGGATTTTTTCCTCAAAAAATAACAACCAAAAAGATGTGTGATTTTTCGATATTATAATTTTCTTCAATATGATTATCTTTCCACATATGTGTTCTTTGACCCATCTGATAGTCAGTAAAACTTTAGTCTCCATTTTTCCATGGATCCTGTTCGTATTTTTCTTATTGATTGCCATTTTTTTACATTGTAACTCCATCCCACTTCAAACTTAGTCTCCTCTCCTCCCCCTTTTTATACCAATTTATTCCCAACTTATTTTATTCTTCGTGTACCCATCTTTTTGAGTTTCCCTTACCAGGACCTCAGAAATATACGATTCATGACTCCTTTACCCTTCCCTTTTGATCTTTGGGTAGCTCTCTGACAATAAATTATAGATGCATTGTGATATGCTTAGGTAAACGGAGTGTTCACACCCACAGACTGACAGGTCCTTGCCATATTGACATTTCTTACCTGACTGCACTACTCTGGGACTTCTCCACCATGTCCCTTCACTTCAAGTTCTAAAGCTGTGATTTTCGCTTAGGGCACCCTACTTTTAAGAAATATTGTGACTTTTCCTGTCCTTTCCTCTCCTCTTCTCTGAAGGATTTCTTTCATTCACCTAGTCTCTCTGAATCCATCTTCCCCAACACTGGTAAAATAATATTGTAAAATAATATTCCTAAAGCATAGGTTTGACTGAGTCATTCTTCTCAAGAAGTTTCTGTGGCTTCCCATTGACCCTAGGAAACCCCCCCCACAAACTTCTCTGTTTGGCATTAGACCCCCTTCACAATTAGGAGCCTATCTCTGTATGCTGCTTACATATTACTCCCCCTAACGTACTCTACTTTACACAAACTAACCTACTGTTTGTTCCTCATACTCGTTGCCCCACTTTTCCTTTTCACTTCTGCTTCTTGGAACTTGGAGTTGCCTTCAAGGTTGAATTTAACCTTCAAAATACTTTGCAAGATTCCCCCAGTTGTCAGCGCCTTCCCCTGCACTTTATATTTATTTTGTAGATATCCTGTACCTATGAATACATTGTACCAACAATTCCATCCCAATAAAATGTAAGTTCCTTGAGAGCAGGTACTATTTCACTTTTGTTTTTGTACATAGGGTCTGGCACATAGTAGGCACTCAATAAATAATGTTAGTCTTATAACAATTGTAAAATAATAATACATAATAATGTAAAAAATAAGAACAGTGCTGAGTAGAATTGAAATTAATTCTTCATTTTTTTAAGAACTTGCCTTTCTTGCTCTTATTTTCAGTCTCAGCTGATTTTGCTGTGAATAATTCATTGTGAAGATTTCTAGACTTTCCCTTCTTTTAATTGTTATCCTTTCAACTTACTTGTCACATTTCTAGTTGTTTTAATGTGATAAGCTCTCACTTGTCCACTTTGCTAGAACTTCTTTACACTTTCCTTTCAAGTACCCACATTTAATATAATAGCTAACATTTATGGAGCACCTCCTATGTGCTTGGCATTATGCTAAGCAATTGACAAATATTATTTGATCTTCCCAACAACCCTGGGAAAAAGATGTTTTATTATCCCCATTTTACAGTTAAAGAAACTGAGGCAGTTGGTTTGTTTTTATTTTTTTATTTATTCTTTTTTTATATATTTTATATTTTTTAATTTATTCTTACACTATAGGCTTCAGGGTGTGACTGTAGACAAGTCACTCAATCTTATCTATAAAAGAAGGATGATAATATTTGTATGACCTGCATCACATGGTTATTATGAAAGCAATAGCTAGTCAACAATCAATAAACATTTATTAAGTACCTACTATATACCAGGCTCTGTGCTAAGCACCAGGGATACATAGAAATGCAAAAAATAAAACTCAATGTTTTCTGTGTTAAGGAGTTTACAATCTAATGAAGGAAGATGACACCAAAAGGAAACAGGAAAAAAAAGGTGAGGAAAGGTATGGGGTGGCGAAGCTAGAAAAGTCCCAGAATAGTGCAGACAGGTGAGAAGTGTCAATACAGCAAAGATTCTGTGAGGGTGAACACTCTCTCTACCTAAACATATCATAATGTATCTGTAACTTACGAGTCAGAGAACAGTGAAATGACATGACTGTTCACAAAGGTGGTGTCAGAGAGAGGATTTGAAGCCAGGACTTCCTGACTTCGAGCACAACATTTGATACACTATCCCAACACAGTTTTTAATGCATTATTTTACTAGGATTATGATTATGGCTGTTTATGTATCACCCTGGGTTCACCAGTGTGTTTATATCCTTAAAACTTGGCTTTGTGGAACTATTTTAGGGGAATTCTCAAGGAGAGAGAGACCAGAAGGGAGAGTTCATGTTCCATCTCACGCTGTACAGGGAAAAAGGATCAAGTGATATATTCTTTCCCCAAGTGTTTGTTCCCTGATTCCCTGCTTCTGAGACTTTGGTGAGCTGCTGATGCTGCACAAAGTGATTGGAGCTATGAGATTCCCAAGAGACTGCTCAGAACTGAAAGTCAATTGACACGACAATGTGATCTTTTGCCAGGACAATTCCCAATCCCTTTCTCTCTTATGCAGGTGAAGGAATGGTTCCCCATCAACTATCAAATTCATCATAGTTCTGCCTTTCCTCCCTTCTCATGATTTGTCATTTCAGCCATTTCTCGGTCATGTCTGACTCTTCATGACCTCATTTGGAGTTTTCTTGCCAAAGATATTGGAGTGGTCTGCCATTTGCTTCTCCAGTTCACAGATGAGAAAAGTGAGGCAAACAAAGTTAAGCAACTTGCCCAGGGTCACATAGTTAGTAAGTGTCTGAAGCTGGATTGAACTCAGGAAGATGAGTCCATAGAGGCTCAGTACCCTGTTCACTGAGCAAATAGAGAAGAGTTAAAGTGAGGAGGATGCAATTCAGCCTCTTTAGAGGGCCACAAGAGCCACTGTCTTCTTCCTATCCAACAAACTCACCCCCATCTCCATTGTTCATTATCTTTGCTATCATTGTATTCTGCTTTATAAAGAAGAAAATCCAATAGCCACCAAATCCTAGTCGGTCTAATGAATGCCATCATGCTTATATCTTAGGAGAGAGGTTTGAATCTCTGTAAAGGGACAGGAGACTCACCCCTCCTTCAGAGTGGCTGAGGAATGAGGGGAGGAAGGGCAGACACTCACTCTGGAAGTCTAAATGCAATGTAGGCATATCGTCAACAGAGCCCTAGGCAAACGCAGATTTCCATTAACAAGAGAGCCTCTATAATCAAAGAACACACACACACACATGCACATACATCCCTAGACTTACATGAGATAAACCCTCAAAAATAAGAGAACCAGTTTTCCAGGAAAGAATTGATCACCTATTTATGGGGACTGTCATACAAGCAGGCACACCTCTCCCCTATAGAAATGCTATATGTGGGAGCCTTCCCATTAATCCCTCACAATTATTATTATTATTTTTTACACATTTTCAGAGAATCCTAGACTTTTAGTTAGCCATCTACTCCAACCTTTGTCCTTCGTTCTAGAACAGAACCAATGACATCACCAGGGAAATGTCTTAACTTGTTGAATGAGTTGGATTTGAGTGGGGGTAGAGCTGAACAAGATCATCAGCCTCACTCTTAGTTATATGAAAATTCCCTCTACAATATCCCCCATATCCAGCTTTTGACAGATGAATTCTAGTGAGAGGGAACCCCCAGCCCCAAAGCTTCCCATTCTATTTTGGAACAGCTGTAA
The DNA here is from genome assembly GCA_023548195.1 of Bettongia penicillata ogilbyi. Lineage (NCBI taxonomy): Eukaryota > Metazoa > Chordata > Mammalia > Diprotodontia > Potoroidae > Bettongia > Bettongia penicillata. The sequence goes on along the minus strand of JAJHZJ010000366.1, from coordinate 5,255,624 downwards.
TTGTTAGAAAGTTTTTCCTTACATTGAGTTTAAATCTGTTTTTCTCCCATTTTCTGCCAATTGTTCTTAACTCTACTCTCTAGTGAAAATAAAACAAGTCTAATGCTGGAGAAATGGCAAATTACTCTAATATCTTTGCCAAGAAAACTCCAAATGGGATCATGAAGTAGACATGACTAAAACAACTGAACAACAACAAAAATTATCATTTACATGACACTCCTTCTGGTGACCCTGCACAGCCCTCCCTCACTGCAATCAAAGTCAAGGGCAAGTCATGTCATCATCTTGATGTCATGGTCCTTTTTGAGAATGAAGGACAAACACACACACACACATACACACACGCACAAACACACACACACACACACACACACACACAAACTCTGCTTAGGTCTTTTCCTCTCAAGGCTAAACATCCTTAGCATCCTTCCCATGATTTTTGAATATTATGGTTTCCAGTCTCCACACAATCCTAGTCACTTGCACGTCAAGACATCACCTGCTTGATATCATTGGTCCTCTTGGAGAATGAAGGTCAAGCAACAACAAATGCTAAGGTTTCCAGTCCCCACATGACCCTGGTCAACTTCCTCTGGACACTTCCAGTTTGTCAATGTCCTTCCTAAAACGTCGTGGCAAAGGCAGCTAGGTGGTGCAACATACGGAGTGCTGGACTTGGAATCAAGGAGACCAGAATTCAATACTGCCTCAAGCACTTATTAGTCATGTAATCTGATCTTCTAATCTCCATTGGCTTCAGTTTCTTTGTCTGTAAAATGGGGACAATAACAATACTTACCTCATACAGTCATTGTAAGGATCAAATGAAATGATGTATGTAAACCCTTTTTAAACCTTAACACATTTTATAAATGCTAGTTATTAATGATGATGATGATGTGAAACGTACACAAGACTGCAGATGTGGTATAAAAAGGGTAGAGTATAAGAAATCTATCACTTCTCAAATTCTAGATGTCATAGCTCTCTCAATTCAGTTTATTATAGTGTATTCCAAAAGTCCTTACATAGTTTTAAGCTACTAAAGCTTGAAGCAACATGAAGACATTTGGATCATCCTGTATGTTACCTTTTTGGTTGTTATATTATGCTAAAATTATTCATACTTTAAAAAAAGACCCAGAGGAAAACTGCTAGCATATTGAGTAAATCCTCTGTAGAGCCTCTTGGGGAGATCCCAGACAAGAGTCAGACATGCAGAGAAGGCATAGCTAGGTTGCAGCCTCACTGATGAAGGGAGTCCTGGAATCAATGAGATCACAGATTGATTGAGGTCATATTAATAATTCATATCAAGCTTGTTTTGCACTAAAATCTAGATATTTTTCATGTGAATTTTTTTATTCAGTCATACTTCTTCCACTTTGGACTTTTGAAGGTAATTTTGGGGGGAGAAAGATAATTTCACCTTATATTTGCTCAATGTTCCTGCCTAGCAAGACTTTTTGGCGAGGAGGGGCAGGGGAAGGGAGCATGATTCTGATCATCATCTAGTGTTAGTGATGCCTCAAAACTTAGTGTCATCTACACATTTAATAGTCTTTCCATTTATGCCTTCATTCAAGTCATTGATAAAAAAACTTGCAACAGATCTCTGGGTCCTTCCACAGTGACATCAACCCATGAATTGCCTCTTTTCATATTTGGGCATTCAACCAGTTTTTCTATGACATTACCTCTTCCACATCCACCAGTCTTATCCAGCAGTCTAGCTCAAGAGACTGTCAAATGCTTTGCTAAGTCTAGGGAAGCTATGTAACTACAGAATTCCCCTGTTTTAATAATGCTCTCAAAAAAGGAAGTGAAACTATTCTTGCATGACCTGTTCTTGATGAAACTATGCAGGTGCTTCGTGATCACCTTTTTTCTTGTTCACAGATCATCCCTTTAATAATATGCTCTAGAATTTTGCCAGGAATCAAAATTAATTCATTAGCCTAGAGTGAAAAGATTCCATTTTTTCAAAGATCAGAACATTTGCTCCTCTCCAGTTCTGATTCACCTCTTCTCTTCTCTATGATTATTTTTATATAGTTTTAATTATCACCTCCCTGCAAATAACTCCCAAATCAATATGTCCAACTACCAGCTCTCATCTCTCATCCCCTGTTTCCTATTGACAGTTAGAGGTCTATGTGAACATTTTACTCAATAAGATATGAGAGGCAGCTTGGCATAGTAGACTAAATGCTGGAAATGGAATAAGGATAGACCTTGATTTAAATGCTACTTCTCCAACTTACTCATTAGTTATGTGACCATGAGCCAATAGTGTAACTTCTATAAATTTCTTTTTCCAATAAGGATAATAACAGCTATATTAGTGCCTCAGAGGCAGGGGTGGGCAGGAACAACCTTGGAGAGTCCAATAGTTAAACTTTCATTGTTAGTGTTTATATCTTAGAAATCACCAAGCTACAAACCAGGGCTTGCTTTATTGTTCTGTGGCTTGTCTAGACCTTAGATTGTGATGGAGAAAATGTTAATGCATATTAAATTTTAAAAGTATGTGTTGTCTTTTTCCCCCCAGAAATCCAGTTGTTAAACTTTTACCAGCATACTCCTACTCACAGGGGTGTGGTGGGGCACAAATGAAACAAAGGAGTGTTTTGAAAACTTTAAAGTGATATAAATTTCTATCATTCTTGAAACTATTCTTTGCATCTTCTCTTTAAAAACCTGCCTCTCCCCCTAATTTCTCTATTTTGGTTCATGGAATCACGACTTTCCCAATGATTTACTCTCCTTTGATCTCTTTCTTCATTATTCCTGTCATTTCTCAACAAATGTCTCACATCCAAGTCTACTTTTCCTCCCCACTTGGAACCACACTATTTCATAAGCTTATTTCTTCTTCCCTAGACTATTTTCATAGCATCTTATCTGCCTCTCTGCATCTAATCTCTACCTTCTCCATTCTATGCTTCAGGGTTGCTGAGGTCATCCATCCAAATGCCATGTCACATCCCTACTCCAAAAGGAAGACTATTGAATAAAATAGGAATTCTTCATCAACACCCTCTGCAATCCATTTCTAGCCTTCCTTCCTTCCTATTTCTCCTTCCTTCCTTCTTTTCTCCTTCCTTCCTTCCTTCCTATTTTTCCTTCCTTCCTTTTTTCTTCCTTCTTTCCTATTTTTCTTCCTTCCTATTTTTCCTTCCTTCCTTCCTATTTTTCCTTCCTTCCTATTTTTCCTTCCTTCCTTCCTTCCTTCCTTCCTTCCTTCCTTCCTTCCTTCCTTCCTTCCTTCCTTTCTTCCTCCTACATTCCAGTTAAATTGGACCATTCTCCATCCCTTATTCTCTTCCTAACTGGCCCTGTCTCTGTGTCTTTGCTTCTACCATTCCCCAAGTCCATCAGTTAAAGCCCCCCTCCCTCCAACTTTGAGACAACTCACTGCTAGAACCTTCATGAAACTCTTCAAGACACTGCTGTCACCACACCCCCATCCCTATTCCCTCCCCACTACCACATACACATAAGGGGGTAAATAATCTCCAGCACCTCACCTTTTCTCAGATCATTTTGCCTGGAACCCTCCTTAGCATTGAATATATTTCCCCTTTTCATTAAAGTCACATGTTTAGTCTTAGCTCTTTGGGAGCAGGGTTTATGTTTCATCTATTATTGTAGCCATCACCTCAAGCAGAGGGCCTTGCTTTTCTACATTGTAGGGACTTAGGAAACATTTGCTGCTTGAATAGGACCAAACCTTGTCTATTTAGGCTTAAGGGGATTTTGATGATAAAATAAAAATAGCTGGGAAAGTACTTTCAAAGTGTTCAAAGTGCCACGAAAATAGAGAGTATTATTGTTATTTTACAATAACAATTTATCATTTAAAACGTAATAATAAATGCTAGCTAGCAATAATAATATTGATTATTTCATTAATTATAATGGTAATATATGTGAAGTGCTTTGCAAACCTTAAAGAGCTTTATAAATGTTACCTGTTATTATGTTGTAAGGTGGCTCAGTGGATAGAATTACAGGTCTGAAGTCAGGAAGACCTGAGTTTAAATCTGTCCTCAGGCATATTAGTTGTATGACCCCTGGCAAGTCATTTAACCAGTTTGCTTCAGTTTCCTCATTTGTAAAATGACACAGAGAAGGAAATGGCAAATCACTTCAGAATCTTTGCCAAGAAAACCTCAAATAGGATCACAAAGACTTAGTCATGACTGAACAATATAACAAACTTGGATTCTGGAAGACTTGAGTTTGAATCCTGCCTGAGATGCTTCCTAGCTGTGTGACTCTGGGAAAATTGCTTAACTGCTCTCTGCCTCAGTTTCTTCATCTGTAAAAATGGGGATAAAAATAGCACCTACTTCCCAGGGTTGTTGTCATAATCTATATAAAGTACTTTGCAAATGCTAAAGCACTAAATAAGTGTTAAATATTATGTTAACAATAATAATCCTTTGAAGCACTATATAAATATTGGCTATTATTATTAGCAATACTTCAAATAAATGATAACTAAAATGAATTGAAATGGAAATCATTAGCAACAATTACTTTAAGGTACCATATAAATGCTAACTAAAATTAATAAGAGTAATAGCTAGCACATCTTATAATGCTTCAAAGTTTGCAAAGTGCTTTACAAATATTTGATTGATCTTCACAACAACCCTGGAAAGTAGGTGTGATTATTATCACCAATTTTACAGACAAGGAAACTGAAGCATAGAAAAGCTAAGTGACTTGACCAGGGTCACATAGTTAATATGTGTCTGAGATAAGATTTGAACTCACACCTTCCTGATACTAAATTCAACATAATGATAGGTAATATTTATATAACAATTTAAAGTTTGTAAAGCATATGTTATCTCATCTGAGCCTTATAACAACTCTATAAAGTATGTATTATTTTTATGCTTTACGGATGAAGAAACAGATTCTCAGAGATGGTAAGACAGTTGGAGTCTGAGGCAGAATTTTAACTCAGTTTTTCCTGGGCCCAAGTCTAGCACTCTATTCATCTAAAATATTAAATTATATTATCCATAATAATAACAATTATCACTCATCTCTTGTTCCTTAGCTGGGAATATTGTCAAGCCTGGAGGCTTGACCTACAGAGTCTGGGCTAGAGGATGCCATGTGCTTCTGAAGCAAACCAATCACCTCAGTGCAAAGGAATCATTTAAACAAAAGGTTCCCTGGGCCAGCACAGAGGTAATAAATCTTTGCAATTGACTGGTTTAAAAAAAAAAGGCTTCGGTAATAAATCCCTATTTATTATCTTTGTAAATCACAATCCTACAGCCTACTTCTAGACTTATGAAAACCATCAAAATCATGGAAAGGACCTCTGGGTTGTAATTTAGCTGAATTGTCACTCTCAGGACAAGGTGATGTTAAAGGGCACCATATCTGGCCACAGGAAATCATGGAGATATGGTGCTGATGTTTAGGATGATGGGCATTTTTCCCCTTCTCTCAAAGTACAAAAAAGCCCTCCCATGTCCCCCACTTATTTAAAAGGCATTCTTTACAGCATTCTTTCTTCATGACCTGCTTAGTTCAATTGCCTAAAAGGGGAATTCCCAACATCTGGGCAGCTGCAATGTACCATATCTGTTGAATTTTGTGACAGCTCACCATTACCAGCCTCCCCCAGAATGCACCTTATTTGATTTTTTTAAAAATTCAAGTGAATTGAAATTAATTTTGTTTTTGGAAATTTTACAGCATACCCTCTGGTGATGGAAATCCTCCCAAGGGCTGTAAAATCAAGGTCAGGAACTGCTGCACGTAAGTACTAATGAGACTAAGGTCAAAGGTTTAGTCCCTCTGTGGGGTACTTCATTTCAGTCTGTTCCCTGGCCATAGACTGCACCCTGAACTCTGGCCAGCTGTCTCAAAAATATGTGCTATTAGTCCCAAGAAAGAGGAGGAAGTGCGGGAGCAGATCAGAATAAATCCATTGAAGGCTGCTGGAGAAACCACTCAGATTATGTCCTACTGATAGTGTATTTATAGAAGGATAGGAATTGAGAAGTGCCAGGGGTTCTTAGAGGTCACCTCTTTCAACCCCTACAGGGATACTTCTCTGCAATGCACTCAAATTGCATTGAGGTCTTTTCGGTGATGGGGGATTCACAAACCACAAAGGGATGCCATTCGACCATTGGACTACTTGTTTTTCATTACATAACTCTCCATCTCTGAAACTTGAACTCAATGGTCTGAATTCTGGCTTCAAGGGGTCAGGGGGCAGTTAGGTGGAGCAGTGGATCAAGTATCTGGTCCAAATCTGGCCTCAGACATTTACTAGCTGTGTGACCCTGGGCAAATTACTTTTCCTGTTTGCCTCAATTTCCTCATCTGTAAAATGAGATGGAGGACTAAACGGCAAATCTCTCCAGTATTTTTGCTAAGAAAATCCCAAATGGGGTCATGAAGGGTCAGACATGACTGAAATGACTGAACATTTAGGGTTAAGGAGAGTAAGTTGAAACATCTTCAACATCATAGTTCTTCAAATATTTGGAGACAGCTATCTTCCCTGAGTGAGTGTTCCTTTGTCCAACCAAATGTTCCCATTTCTTTCAATCCATCCTCACAGGGCATGGTCTCCAGGCCCTTTACCATCCTGGTCATTTCCTCTGGATAGACCTGAGTTTGTCAAAATTCTTTCTAAAATGTGATCCCCAGAATAGAGCACAATAGTCTAGATATGGTCAGATCAAGGCAGAGTATAGGAAATCTTTGCTGACCTCTTTCTGAATTTTGTGCTTCTATTTTTGTTATTGTTCAGTCACTTCTATTGTGTCTGACTCTTCATGACCCCATCTGGGGTTTTCTCAGCAAAGATACCAGAGTGTTTTGCTATTTCCTTTTCCAGCTTGTTTTACAGAAGAGGAAACTGAGGCAAATAAAGTTAAGTGACTTGCCCGGGCTCACAGAGGTAGTGAGTGTCTATGACTGGATTTGAACTCAGAAAGATGAGTCTTCCTGACCCCAGACCCAGCTCTCTATCCACTAACACAACCTACCTGTCCATGCTTCTATTAGGGCAACCTGAAATCTGCATTCAGCTTTTTGGCTATTACATCATATTACTGACTCATTGAACTTATAGTCCAATTAAAAAAAACCCAAGCCTTTTTGCTTAGCCATACCTCTTCCAGGGTCAGTAGGGTTTATTAGTGGATAAAAATATAGTACTTGTATATTACTACTTGTGGTTAGACTTTTATTGTCATTTTATCAGGGGTGAGTTGGAGGAAACAAGTTTAGAACTGTGATTTTATCAGTTGGTAAGTGGGGAGGCTAGTTTGTCCAGTGAATAGAACTCTGGGCCTGAAATCAGGAAGATCTGGGTCCAAAATCTACCTCAGAAACTTAGAGCAGTGATGTGATTTTGAGCAAGGCACTTTAAAAAAAAACCCAAACAAACAAAACTCTGCCTCAGTTTCCCCATCTGTAAAAAATCTCCCAGGGTTATTGTGGAATCAAATGAGATAGTAATTGGAAAACACTTAGTACAGAGCCTGGCACAAAGTAAGTGCTTTATGAATGTTACCTAATAGCATCATCATCATCACTATTATTATTATTCCTTGTATGGAAACTCCATCCATAACTGAGTGTGAATAGTGAGTTGTCTCAAGCACTGAGAGATTAAGTGATGTGTCCAGGTTCACGCAGCTACTATCAGTTAATCAATGAATAATCAAAAATCAATCAACAGTTATTAAGCACCTACTAGTGCTTAGTGCTAGGCACTATGTTAAGTGCTGGGGATACAAAAAGGGGGAAAGACAGTCCCTGTCCTCAAGGGGTTTACTGTATAATGAGGGAAACAAATATATACAAAGCAAGCTATATACAGAACGCATAGGAAATAATTAAAAGAGAGAAGGCACTGGAATCAAAAGGGGTTAGAGAATGGTTCCTGTAGAAGATGGGATTTTACTTGAGTCTTAATGGATGCCAAGAAAGTCAGGAGTTGAAGAGGAGGAGGTGGCAGAGTGTTCCAGGTATGGGGGAGAGTCAGAGAGCATGCCCAAAGCTGAGTGGTGGAGTATCTTGTTGGTGGAACAAACAAGAGGCCAGCATCATCCAGTTGAAGAGTACGTAGCAAGGAATAAGGAAGGTGGAAGAAGAATGGAAAGGTAGGAGGCAGCTGGGATATAAAGAGTTTTGAGTGCCCGACAGAACACTACCTATTTTGCTCTTAGAGGCAAAAGGAAGTCACTGGAATTTATTGAGTAGGAAGTGGTGATGTGATCAGATCTGTGTTTTAGGAAAATCCCTTTAATGGCTGAATGGAGGATGGATTGGAATGGGGAGAGAGAGGCAGACCCTCCCCACACCTGCCCTTCCCCACCCCACCCCCAGCAAACTATTGCCATAACTGAGGTGAGAGTAGATGAGGGTCCACCTGCTCTAGAATGGGGACAGTGTCAGAAGTGAGAAGGGGGCACATTTCAGAGATGGTGAAAGGTGAAATTAAGCAATCCTTGGCTATGACTTAGATATGGAGATGAGAGACAGTGAGCAATCCAAAAGGACTCCTAGAATATAAGTCTGAGGGACTTGGGAGACTTGTCCTCTCCATTAATAGGGAAGATAAGAGGTGGGGAAGGCTTAAGGGAAAAGATAGGTTCTGTTTTGGACATGTTGAGTTTAAGATTTCTACTGGACATCCAGCTTGAGATATCTAAAAGGCATTTGGAGATAAAAATTAGAGGTCAGTGGAGAGATTAGGGCAGGAAAGGTAAATTTGAGGATCATCAGCATAGAAATGATCATTAAATCCATGGGAGCTGATAAGACCACCAAATGAAGTAATATAGAGGGAGAACTTGAGCACAGATCCCTGGGGGATGTCTATAGTTAGAGGGCATGATCTGGAGGAGAATCCTGAAAAGGAGGCAGAGAAGGAGTGGTCAGAGGGGTAGAAGTTAAACCAGGAAACAGTTAAATCCCAAAAACCTAGGAAGAAGGGAATATCAAAGAGGAGAGAGTGATCAACATTGTCTAAGGCTACAGAGAGGTCAAGGAGATTGAGAGCTGAGAAAAGCCCATCAGATATGACTGCTAAGAGATCATTAGTAACTTTGGAGAGAACAGTTTTGGTGGAATGGTAAAGTCAGAATCCAGATTAAGAAGAAAGTAAGAGGAGAGAAAGAGGAAGCAAGTATTATAGATATCCTTTCCAAGGAATTCAGCTGCAAAGGGGAGAAGAGATACAGGATGGTAGCAGAGATGGAAGGGTACAGTCAAGGTTTTTTCTGGATAGGGGAAACATGGGCATGTTTGTAGGTACAAAGGAATGAGGAGAGAGAGGGAAAGAGAGAGAGAGAGAGAGAGAGAGAGAGAGAGAGAGAGAGAGAGAGAGAGAGAGAGAGAGAGAGAGAGAGATTCTGAATAAGGAGTTAACCTTGGCAAACAGCGAAGCCACTTCACTCATGTGGCACAGGTCAAGGAGGAGAGAGTGGCAGAAGGCTTCTGAGTGACAGAGGAGGGAGAACAGAAAAGAAGGAGCTCATGGGGATGCCTCCATTTCTTCTTAATACATGAGGCCAGGTTCTCAGTTGCCTTAGTTTCCACATCTGTAAAATGAGCTGGACAAGGAAATGGCAAACCACTCCAGTATCTTTGCCAAGAAAACCCCTAATGGAGTCATGAAGAGTCGTACATGACTGAAACAACTGAATAAAAGTATTTGGGGTGGAAGGACTGAAGGACATGGGAATAAGGAATCACTTGGTAGAAGTTGAGGAATGGACTTTGGATAATCATCTACAGGAGTTGAGGGTCAGGGGGGATGTATCTGTGAGAAGCAGGACTTGAAACCAGAAGTTCCCTAACTTCCAGGCTAGCTCCCCCACCACAAACTATCTCTCTGATTAGAATAAATCTAGAAATTAGAATAAATTAGAAAAACAATGATGAATCCAGTGAATCAGATTGTCATTGGTTCTAAGGCTTTAGAGTCTGCCCTTAGCTCCCTGGAGTTTAGTTAACTAGGTTGATGTATACCTAATGATTAATATCCTCAAAAGTAGGACTATATTGTCAATTCTCCTTTATGCTAAGGGAAAGGGAGCTGTGCTGTGAATAACTCAAAGAGTAGGTGCCAAATATCATTTGTATTTGCCTTGGAATACATGATATGATTTTGGGCAGTAGATGTCCCACCTTAATTATGCTTTTCTTGGGCTAATAATAAGTTAGGTCTGTATTTCCTAAGCACACACATCGTGATGATGGGGTGAGGTGGGGAGGCCTCCTTTCTGAATGGCAGAGGAAAGTCAATTTGAGAGTTTAAATTTGCCCTAGATAATCCATGGAGCAGGACAATCTACCTGAACACAGACAAAAGTAAAATATCTGACTAGTAATCTAGTCACTAAAGATTCCAGACATTTTCACCAGCTTTCCCCTGCCTGGAACTGACTTCTTATTTCTTCCTGATTCCCTAATTTCCTTCAAGGTTTAGTTAAAATCCCACTTCTATAAAGAGCCTTTTCTGGTCCCCCTTAATGCTAATACCTTCCCCCTGAGGTTGTCTCTCATTTATCTTGTAAAGATCTTGTCTGGAGCTTCCATGCTGTTTCCACTATTAGATTGTGAGTTTCTTGAGGACAGAGATTCTTTCTTTCTTTACATCCCTGGCACTTAGCACTTAGCACTGACTCATAAAAAAGAATTTGATAAATGCTTGCTGACTTGTTGAAAGATGGAAAGTTCTATAACTTCCTCTCCTACCATCACCTGTTACCCATGCTTCTCGAAACCTTACCCCTTCTTTTGGGATAGATCCCACATCTCCTCCTCGAAGTCTCCTTCCAGCCTTATTGCCCTCTTTTTCTCTGAAAGCCTGCAATTTCAATTAATTTGAAACAAGTGTTCAAGTACCTCTTACCTACAAGACCCCCATGCCAAGCATTGAAGATGAAAAAAATAAATGAAAAACAGTACCTGTCTTGAAAGAGTTTATTTTCTTCTGGGGGAGGTAAAATTTGCCCAGACAACAAATAAATGAATGAACAAATATAAGATAATTTGAGGAGGGAGAGATATGATACATCCCTGAGTTGAGTCATGAAGGAAATGAAAAATTCTAAGAGGAGGAAGTAAAAAGCAAGTGTGCTCCAGGCATGCAAGGTAGCCTATCCAAAGTACTGAGGATGAATATGGAATGAGTTCAGAGGAACAGCAAATAGTTCAGTTTGACAAGAATGCAGAAAGTATGAAGGGAAGTAATATAAAATAGATCTGGAAAGGTGGGCTGGGTCCAGATAGGAAATATTTTAAAGCCAAACTGAAGAGTTTGCATTTAACCGGGAAGCATGGAAGATTCTTGAGCAAAGGAGTGGCATGGTCAGACCTAATAATAACAGGTAACATTTCTATAGTACTTACTATTTGCCAGGTACTGTGCTAAGTTCTTCAGAAATATTCTCTCATTTGATCCTTACAATAAATCTGGGAATAAAGTGTTATTATTATTCCATGTTACAGATGAGGAAACTAAGGCAAACAGAGGGTTTTTTTAATGACTTGCTAGATTTGAACTCAGGTATTTCTGAGGTCCAGCCTTCTAACCACTTCACTACCTAGCTGACATTCACCTGTCTTTTAAGGAAATTATTTGGGACCTTGTGTGAAAGATGGGAAGATGAGAAGAGCTCAGACATGTATAGATTGCTGAGTTCCTCACTACTACCCCCCGCCAATTCAAATCCCCAATCTGTGCTCTACTCACTACATAAGAAGCATCAACTCTGAGAGAACACTGATCCTGGTGACTCATGGATTACAGTGAGGATCCAGGTGGCCTCCGGATGTTGGCTCACTCTGGGGCACAGAACTTTTCATTGGCAGGAAGGTCTGACCACTCCTGGCTGCATTCTGGAGCAGGGGGAGGGGACTCAGTTCCCGAAAGGAGAACCTTGATTTTTGACTTCTTTTTCCCTGACTTTCATGTTGAAATTCCTCTGCCTTGGTTACATCTCTCCCCACTTTCTATCAGCACCCCTAACCAATACTTGCTGAACTATGTAGCAAGATGGGAAAAGGGTGGACCGAGGGAATCAGGCAGGTAACGATCACTTAATAAGAGCATTATGCTAAATTCTGAGAATATGAATGTGACAATCCCTGCCTTCAAAGGGCCTACATTCTTCTGGGGGAAGACAGCACACAAAAGGGAGCTGAAACGGTGGGGAGGAGACAAAGAAGGTACTCTTCTGGTGAATTCCAGACAATTAGAAGCAGAGCTAGAAAAGGAATGAAACATGGCTGGCCTGGATAAGTCCCCTGGAAGGAACTAATTAGTGGGAAAAGGGAGATGGCATGTTAGAGGGGTATTCCAGAGTGAGAAGGCAATTAAATCATGGTGATGAATCAGAAAGTCAGGTAGGATGGAAATGAAATTTTTTCCACGCTTCCTATCACCACCCAAGCCAATCCACACTACTCTATAGTAGGGTAGAGAAATGGTGAAAAGAGGGAAAGAGATGCTTCATCTAAACACCATGACAGTTGGGAGATTTTTTAAAAAGCAGTAATTAGGAACAAGTAAAGACCATAAAACAAATAACTACCAGAGACAAGAGCAAAACAAGTAACCAAATGAAGGCCAGGACACCAAATGAAAAAGGCAAAGTGAAATAAATTGTCTGAAGTCTGGGCAGACAATTAGGAGTCAAGAGATGGAAATGACCTAGAGAACTAGACTAGAAATGGACAGGTGGCTGCTCTGCCCTCACCCAAGGCCCCTGGGGGAGTTGAATAGCTGATCTGGGTCTCAGCCTTGAGTGTGGTACTGGGGCGAGGAGGAGCACCTTCCTCTTGACAAAGGATTCAGAGGTCAGGTAACTGGCTGGGAAAATGCCCCCAAAAGGGGAAAAAAATAATACCATGGAAGGTTACTCTCTTGGTGAACAGGTGTCTCTTCCCATCCTTTCAGATGAGGAAGAACAGGGCATACTTTCAGAGGAAGTCAGGGCCTCTGCCTCCAGTTCCTCCAAAATGAATATGAAATGGACTCAGGCCATAGAAGAGCTTGAAAAGCATATCAGCAGCCTGCTAGGGGAGAACCAAGGAAATTCTGAGGAAAATAACACCTTTAAAAAGAGTCTAACTCAATTGGAAGAAGAGGTCTGGGAAACCAATGAGGAGAAGGAGGCTTTAAGAGGCAGAATTAGCCAGATGAAAGGGAAGGATCAAAAGCTCACTGAACAAAGTAGTTCTTTAAAGGGATAATTGAGTTCAGGAAAGCTAATGACTATGAGATAGACCAAGAAGTTGGAAAACAAAACCAAAAGTTTGAAAAAATAGAGGGTAATATGAAGCATCTCACTGGAAAGGCAGCTGACTTAGAGAATAGATCCAGGAGAGACAATTTAAAAATTGTGGGACTACCTGAAAGCCATGATCAAAGGGGGAGCCTGGACATTATCTTCCATGAAATTGTCAAGGAAAGCTGCCCTGATAGTCTAGAACCAGAGGGCAAAATAAATATTGAAGGAATCCACGAATCACCTCCTCAGGGAGACCCGAGGAGAGAAACTGCTGGGAATGTTATGGCCAGGTTCAGAGTTCCCAGGACAAGGAGAAAGTGTTGCAAGCAGTTGGAGGGAAACAATTCAAGTGTTGTGAAAATACAATCAGGATAGCACAGGATCTGGCAGCTTCTACATTGAGGCTTGGAGTGGGGTATTCCAGAGGTCAAGGGAGCTGGGATTAAAACCAAGAATCACCTATCCAGCAAAGCTGAATATAATATTTCAAGGGAATAGATGGTCATTCAATGATGTAGAGGACTTTCAGGCATTCATGATGGAAGGACCAGAACTGAATAGAAAATTTTACTTTCAAACACAGGAGTCAAGAGAAGCATGAAAACAGGAAAGAGAAATCATAAAAGACTTTCTAAGCTGAACTGTTTACATTCCTACATGGAAAGATAATATTTGTAACTCTTGAGACTTTTTTCAGTGTTTGGGTAGGTGGAGGGATTATACACATACACACACACACACACACACACACAAATGGAGAGTGCAGGGTGAGTTGAATCAGAAGAGATGATATCCATAAAAAAATAAATAAAATAAAAATTGATGGGTGAGGGAGGAAAATACTGGGAGGAGAGGGGGAGAGATGGAATGGGGCAGGCTATAACTCATAAAAGAGATAAGAAAAATCTTGTTCAATAGAGGAGAAAAGGGAGAATGTGAGAGGGGAAGAGTGAAGCTTATTCTCTTCACATATGGCTTAAGGAGGGAATAACACGCTTACTAAATTTGGCATAAGAATCTATCCTACACCACAGGAAAGTGGGGGAGGAGAGGACAAGTGGGGTGAGGGGGATGATAGAAGGGAGTAACTAGAAGTGAACACTTTTGAGAAGGGACAAGGTCAAATGTAGGATAGAGGGCAATATAGTTAGTATCACACAACATGATTATTATGGAAGTCTTTTGCAAAATGACACATATATAGCCTGTATTGAACTGCTTGCTTTCTTGGTAGGGAGAAGGCAGGGAGGGTGAGAAGTTGGAATTCAAAGTATTAGAAATGAATGTTGAGAATTATTATTGCATATAGCTGGGAAATAAGAAACACGGGTAATGGGGTATGGAAATTTGTCTTACCCTACAGGAGGGGAGAGAAGATGGGGATAAGGGAGGAGTGGGGTATGATGGAGGGGAGGGTACACTGAGGGAAGGGGTGGTCAGAATGCAGGGTGTTGTGGTGTGGGGCTCAAAATTTTGTGGAGATGAATGTAGAGGTCTAGAAGTAAATTAATAAATACAATAAAAAATATTTGTAGCTGTTCTTTTTACGTCCAGAATGAACTGGAAACTGAGGAGATGTTCATCAACTGGGGCTTGGCTAAACAAGTTATGTTATAAGAATGTGATGGAATTTCATTGTCCTGTAAGAAACAAAGGGGATGGTTTCAGAAAAACCTGGGACGAACACCACGAACTGATACAAAGTGAAGCGAGCAGAATCAGGAGACCAACTTATTCAATAACAATATTGTTAAGAAAATCAATTCTGAAAGACTTAGGAACTCTGATCGACACAATGATCAACCATAATTCCAAAGGACTCATAATAAGACAAGCTATCCACCTCCAGATAGAGAAGCGATGGATTCTAAAGTACAGATCAAAGAATATTTTCTTTTTTTTCTTTCTTCCTTCCTCACTTTCTTTCTAGGGCATGGCTAATTTGGAATTTGATCTGTAGTACTATATGTATTTGTAATGAGCTTCGTTTTTCTTGCCTTCTCAATGGGTAAGGAAGGGAAAAGGGAAGAGAAGGACAAGCTTTGGAACTAAAAATAAAATTTAATTTTAAAAGCAAAAAAAAAATGGACAAAAACAGTGATGTGACTTCTAGGTAAAGTGCTGACTATTTTAGAAGCTTCTTAAATACGTTGTGATGGGACAGGATTCGGTCCTTAGAATGGCCAGTCCAGAACACAGATGAGAGCAAGAAAGTAAATGATACTGGGAAAGGAAATGATAGTAAAAGATCATAGGACAGAGGACTTAAAGCTGAAAAGACAAAAGGGATCATTTATTCAAATCCCCTCATTTGTCTGGATCTGAACCCATATGTTTTTATTCTAAATTCAGTGTCCTTTCCATTACACCAGATGCTGACACAGAAGCACCCTGGGGCTGATACTTTTCATTCAAGTGTCAGACACCCATTAAAAATTATATTCCGCTGATTCAAATTTATAAGAATAAGATTCATCTCCAACTGACAAATGGCCAAAGGATATAAACAGGTAGTTCTCAAGTACAGAAATCTAAGCTATCAAGAGCCACATGTAAAAAAAGATGCTTCAAATCACCAATAATTAGAGAAACAAAAATTAAAGCAACTTTGAGGTTCCACCTAACACACATCAATTGTACAAAATTAACAACAAAAATGGAAAATGATAAATATTGGCAAATCTATAGGAAAACAGGCACATGAATGCCATGAATTGACCTACTTATTCTGAAAAGAAATTTGGAATTGTGCTCAAAAATTTGCTAAATTATGCATATCTATTATTTAGTGATGCCAGTATTCCCATGCTCTTATGCTCCCTCAAAAGAAGAAAAGGACCCATGTGTCCAAAAATACATACAGCAACTCTTTTTGCAGTGGTAAAGAACTAGAAAATAAAATGTCTGTAAACTGGGGACTAGTCAAACAAACTATCGTGTACAAAAGTAATGGAAAACTATTGTGCAATAAGAAAAGGTGAGTGAGATGGTTTCAGAGAAATCTGGGAAAATTTATATGAAATGGTGCAAAGTGAAGAGAGTGGAAACGTGATAATAATTTATCCTATAACAGCAACATTATGAAAATGACCAGATTTAAAAGCCATAAGATCTCTGATCAGCCCAAGGACTCGCCATAATTCTAAAGGACCAACGATGAAGGATGCTGTCCACCTCCATACAGAGGGGTGATGGACTACATATGAAAAATGTTTTGCTTTACTATGCATGTGTGTTACTCGAGTTTTGCTTTTTCATTGTTGTTGGGATATGGAAGGGAGAAAAATGATTTTTTGTTAGTTAAAAAAAATCAATTTTAAAAATAAATTACATTCTGTTTGGTCCCAGAAGAGCAGAGCTAGAAAGTAAAAAGACATGATTTAAGCTTAATTGTCAGAAAGTTGTTGTTCAGTTGTGTCTGACTCTCCATGAACCCATCTGGGGTTTTTTGGCAAAGATGCTGGAGTGGTTTGCCATGTCCTTCCCCAGCTCATTTTACAGATGAAGAACTCAGGCAAGCAGGGTTAAGTGACTTCCCCAGGGTCACACCACTAGTAAGTGTCAGAGATCAGATTTGAACTTAGGGATAGAAGTGTTCCTACCTTCAGGGCCAGCACTCTATCCACTGTGTCGCCTATCTGCCCCATGTCAGGCAGTACTACTTAACAATTAGAGCTATTTTTAGTGGTGGTGGGTACCCCCATCATTGTAGGTCTTTTAAGTAGAAGATGGATGACCACTTGGTGGGTATATTAAAATGGGATTTCCTTATTGGTATATTTGGATTTAATGTTACTTCCAACCATGATATTTGGTAAAAAGATTACTAGACAAAGTGTCCAAAAAAATTTTAATACCCACAAGAGAAGAGAAAGAAATTCAGAAGGGAACACAGACAAGCACAAAAATGCTGAAACTACCATTTTAATTTTGAAATACAGTTTAAAAATAAAGGAAGGAAGGAAGGAAGGAAGGAAGGAAGGAAGGAAGGAAGGAAGGAAGGAAGGAAGGAAGGAAGGAAGGAAGGAAGGAAGGAAGGAAGGAAGGAAGGAAATCCCTAAACCAGCGATGCTATCCACCAGAAACCATAAAATTCTGCCTTGCCACCTTTCAATAATGACATTCCTGAAACTAATAATACCTCTGCATCCCTAGTTGAAGGCACAGTAGAAAAACTAATAGAAACTCTTTACTGGAACTCAGCAAAGATGCAGAGATGCTTTCTTTTGTGATTTCCATAGAAAACTTAACCTATTTTTATCTAGAAGAAGAAAGGGAACATAAAGCCATCTAGTGACCCTCTCAAAATGTACTTGTTTCCCCTAAGGCCATTCCCTATCTTAATTCACTTTGTGATGTCTTCATGTATAATATATTAAAAATCACACTTTACGTTCACCTATTACTTTTAACTTTCTGAAGTGTTTTCCTTTCTATAATAATTATATCAACTGAAAGAATGGGGGACATTTAGCCTAGGGAATGGAAGACCTGATTATTGTCTTCAAGCATTTGAAGGACAGTCATTTGGAGGAGATATTAGGCTTTTTCTGTTTAGCCCCAGAGGGTGATGGGTAGAATTGACAACCAGGCAAATTTAGGTTTGATGTAAAGAAAAATTTCCTAATAATAGGAACTATTCAAAAGTGGAATGGGCTCCCTCAGGAGGGAGGGTTCACCCACTTGAAGACCCATTAATGGTCTTCAAGTAAAGGCTGAAAGACCATTTGTTGGGTATGTCGTAGAGATGCATGCTTGGGTAAAGGATGGATAGATGACCACTGAGGTCTTTTCAAACTTTAAAATTCTAGGGGTATGTGTGAGACCTTTTATACTCACAAGTGTCTTTCCCCTTAAAAGGACTAGAATTTACGAATAATTCAGAAAGACCAACTCTATCTGTTCACACAGTACATTTGTGCATGCTAGAGATAGCAAGGTACAAAAGTTAGTTCCAAATAAAATTATAATTTCTGCTTTTTATTTCAAAGTGAAATTATAATATCCATTTTTAGTTTTGTTTAATGTATATTAGTATAGATAGAAGAATTTAAATTTAGTAAAAATTATCTAAAATGATAAAAACTATTCCAATAATTAATGCACTTGGTCCATGTTAGTACCTTCCCTCTGTTGATTATCTGCATACATATATCTTATTTATATAGAGCTGTTAGTAGATTGTCTCTTATTAGACCATGAGCTCTGTTGAGAGCAGGGTCTTTTATTTTTCTTTTTCCTTTATTTCTTTCATTTTTTCATTTTTGGCCTTTCTTTCTACCCTCAGCTTTTAGCACACGTAGCAGGTACTTGCTAAGCATTTGCTGACTTGATCAGACAGCAATCATGTGAGGTCCATATTTAATGACCCCAAATCCAGTGCCCTGATCACTGAAGTAAACTATCTCTCTTCCCTACTGAAATATCACCTGCCCTCTAAAGTTCAATCAAATGCTACCTTCTCCACGAAGAGTTACTGACCATCTCAGTTGGTCATGTCATTCATTCCCCCTTTTGATATCACATAGAATTTTGTACCTCCCATGTACTTATAATGTATTTTTATTATCATTTTAACATAAACCATATCCCCCTACCAAACTATAAGCTATATGAAGGCAGGAACCATATCTTATTTGATATTTATATTTCTCCCAGGAAAGACAATATGGAGTTTGGGAAAGAGAGCTGATCTTGAAATCAGAAGGTTCTAGTTTGAAGTCCTGTCTTTGACATATACTAGATGTGTGATGTAGCCTCTAAGTGCCTTCCCAGGCAACATTCTAAGACCACAAGTTGCAGAGAAGACTGATCTATAATGATGGAAAGGGTTCTTCCCTGGAAGCCCTAACTCCCACAAAATCATAGAGCCACTCCAAAAAGAAAAAAAAATCCTCCTAACACCTCGCACATTTTCCCACATACAGTAGGTGCTTAATAAATGTTTATTGAATGATTGAAAGTGGAAAACATCAAAATAGCTTAAGAGAAAGTCACAAACATTTCTCTGAATTCCCATACTATAAGAGCCAATTTTGGACAAGGGTTTTTAAAAACTCCCTGTTTGCTTCATGTTTAAATGGGATCGCTCATCCAAGCTTTTTCAGAACAACTCCAGTTGTTTGGTGCAAAGGAATTTTGGTTCTAGAAAAAGGTTGTTGATGAAGATGATAATATAGTTTTTGCTTTCTTTTGCTTTCATTTGATGTTTGGAGCAAAAAGGGACCTTATAGAAGCCTTCTAGTCTAATTCATAAGTATTACAGAGGAAAGAACTGATCCTCACACAGGTTGAGTGGTTTGCCTAAAATTATACAGTTAATATGTGGCAAAACTGGAACAAGATGTTCTGTCTGACTGGTGATCTTCCTGCTGTACTATATTCACTGCCCCTCACCTAATATGGACAGAAAACTGGGTGTCCCACACCCACACACCCTCCTATAAATTTTGGCTCTGTCCAAGGTAACATCTCCCCTCTCATTTCTCAGCTGCCAGCTGACCTGTGGGGCCCAGGTCTTTCCTCAGGTGCCTTAGGGCACCTGATTCACTGAAAAGATTTGAGAAGACCTTGGGTAGGAGGGGTTTGGGCTCTTTTGATGCATTGGCACCATAAGATATAGAATTGAAAGGTACCTCAAAAGTCATCTACTTTAACCTTTCCATTTCACAGATAGGGAAACTGAAATCTACAGAGGTGGAGTGCCCAATGTTTTACGAATAGTAAGTGTCCAGGGTAATATTTGATTCCTCTGATTCCATAGCCCTCATTCTTTTCACTGTACAATGCCTCCCATGTCACCAACTTTTATGTTGACTTTCATTGAAATTCATATTATACAGACTGTGAACCTCCCTTTGTGACTCTAGGTGTAATATGGCACATCCTCTATGGCTTCTAAGTAAAGTTCTCTCTACAATTTCCCCAAATTACTTGTTCAGACTTTGTTTATCCCACTCTCTTGAAATCTACATGACTCATGACTTTAATACTTGTTTAAAAATTCTTTGAAAATGGAATATGGAAGCAGCGATGCTGCTGTTTTTCATCCAGAATACCCATAGTGTCCACACAGATCAGCTCCCATTTTCATATTTCCTTTACTCCAGTCCAGACCAAGCATTCATCAAAGGACATACAGCCTAGAGAAAGAAACAAGCAGCATTTAGGCACTATTTCCTCATGTGTATGTGTATAGGAATTTTGGGGGAGTAGGGGTAAGTGAGGTGTTCTTTCCCCCTCTACATATTCATAAATCAATCAAAGAGCAGGAAAACTCAACCTCCCAACCTCCCATAAAATCAAGAGAGCAGATAAGTTTACATAATCAGTGTGCCATGTATCTATGGATTCACATAAATTGGGGTTCATGTGTATATAGATATGTATGTATATATGTATACGTGTATACACACACACACACACACTTAGGATGATAATTTACTTCATCTGTATTTGCTGCAAAACAAGGAACTTAAGTCACTCAGGTCAATATCCAGTTGCCCACTATGTTACCAGGATCCAAGCTACAGGAAACTTTGAATTAGTAAAACTTCTAACCCCAACTGAAATAATAAATAGGAAAATAAGATAGAGGAAACATCTACACAGTCTCTAGTATAATCTCTTTCCTTTCCCTCATAGTATTTAGGAAACAGTTTTCTCCAAGTTTGGTTTGGAGAATAGCTTGCATCGATAGTACAAACAGCCTTGCTGTCATTCCTCAGAAATTGTTCCTGCTGGTATTTGTCTCTTCCCCTTTCCTTCTGCATCTTAATCCAGTTGTGGATAAAGCAGGTGCTGGTCTCAGGAGCTTTCTGGCATCCTAACTGGACTAAACTCCATGAAGCACAGCTAAGCTCTCTTTGGTTGAGGTCCCTCAGGCAGCAGCAGTGATCAGCTTTCTTATCCCAGATGGTCTCACAGCAATTGAAGTCCTGGGAACTTCAATCAGGTCAATCCTCAGGACCAGGAGCTTCATGGCAAATGTAGTCTTATTTAAAGAATCTTTCCCCAACAGGTAAACAAAGAATATCAACTCTTTTCAAAATAGAATATATACACTATCAATAACCATATGAAAATTGCCTCAGGTCATCAATAATAAAACAAATGTAATTTAAAATGACTCAGAAGTTTCACCTAACACCCATCACATTAGCAAAGAAGATAGAAAAAATAATTATGAGAAGACAAGCACACTAATAGACTGTTGATAGAGTTATGAACTGATCCAACTACTCTGAAAAACAATTTGAAATTGAACAAGGGAAGTAACTAAAATCATCATATTCCTTGCTATGCCACTTTTGGTCATATATATCAGAGGTCAAAATCAGAGAGAAAGTTCCCATATATGCCAAAACATTCGTAACCTTGTTTGCCACATTAGCAAAAAATTGTTAACAAAGTGGGTTCCCATCCACTAAATCACTGAACAAATTGTGGCATATGAATGAAAGGGAATATTTTCAAACCATAACAAATGAAGAATGTGAGAAAGTAGAAAAACTTGGAAAGACTAATGCAGGATGAAGAGCAGATTGAAAAGAATATATATACACAGTGATCACAATAACATACAAGAAAATAACACTGAAAGACATCAGAAATAAACGACTACAATGACCCGTCAATTCCAGAGGACTGACATGAATATTTCTTTCCTGTTAATAGAGGATGAAAGACAGTATGGCATAGAGGATAGAGAGCTGTCCAAAGAGCCATAACAACTGGTTCAAGTTCTACCTCTGAAACTTATAGATTATATGACTTGGAGTAAGTCACTTAATCATTCAGTACACTAGGTAGTTCTTTAATATTGTGAGTAGCAGATAAGGGGCCAAACTGCATTGATAGAACTTGTTTCCTCACCTAGAAGTTCCTTATACCACTGATACCACAAGTCTAGATCCTATCACTAGCCATTAGAAAGTTAGTGGGTTATAGATACAGAATGTTGCTTATACTGTCAAGTATGGTTGATATGTCAGTGTACTTTGATTATTTTTTGTTACAAGAGAAAGTTAGTGGGGGTTTGGGGAAATGGTAACTTTTTATAAAGTATAAATAAGCCATTTTTATAAAGAAACATCTCCCCATTGATATGCCTCTATTGTACTTGGTTCTAAGAATATGGAGGAGACAAATAGAAGAGGGTCCTTTGCTTTCTGTGGATTATGCCAAGCACTAACTAGAGCTTTGGTTATGTCCTCAGCTGTTCCATAAATCAAGAGGCCATGTAATGTGGTACCAGTCTGAGAAGCCTCAGGTCTCAGTCCAGTTCCATGATCCACCATGAGACTCAGCAGATGAGTATAGACTATCGCTATGCTGATCCATAAAGGCTAGGAATACTTCAATGACTCCCGCCAGTTACTTACATCACATATATATTGTACCTACTGTATTCCTGTAGTAGGTAGATGAAATTATCATTCTCTAACTGGAGAATGAAGCAGGAGCAGGTCCAGTGATTTATGCATAATGCAGGTACTTAAATATTTGTTGAGTTGAATTGAATTAAAAGGTCACTTACTCAACTAATGAGAGAACTAAAGTTAAAGTGTCATAAAATATTCATCTTGCCAAATCTAGGCTTAGCCCACACAGAATCTTCCTTCTGCAAGCACGCAATAGGATTTTAAGCCTTTGCCCAGACTATGCCCATTGGGAGACCTCAAGTTATCCAGTATGCTAGAAGTTCCAATTTGTGAAATAGGGCCAGTAAGACATTTTTCAATATACCACCCCATTAGGGTGTGCAAATTTTCAAAGTCTAATCCTCATTCTACAAGATACTTAGATAGAAGAGTCTACCTAGTTTCCAGTTATTTCCTGGTTTCTGGGATTTTCGAAATTATTGATCATTTAAAGGAGAAGAGATCTCTTTTCTCAATTCAATTAGGCAAATGCTTATTAAAAACCTACAGTATGGAAGGCACTGGGTGTGCACCCTTTCACTGAGAAGGATACATCTTTTACTGTTCCTGCTCCCAGCAGCTATGATTTCCCAAGCCATGGCCCCAAGCTTCACTGTTTGCAGACCCTGGGCAATGAGACTTATGGTTGGTAATGACCCAATTACTTTCCCCCAGCTCAGAGGGTTCTTGCCAGACAGACTCAAAGTCACCACTGTGAGTTCAGTTTTCTCCTTGTTTCTTGGAAAGCGCCACTCAGTCCCATGTCAAGAAAAACAAACTGTGAGGTTTGCTTAGGCTCTATTTAAAGCGACTCATCAGCTCTAGTTCCAATAACAAACCAGGGACTTGTCTTAATCTTTAGGACAAGACTGGGGCTACTGTGAGTCAGTGTGTGAGTAACTGCAGGTCAGGAATGCTACAGATTTTCAGTGCTAATGTCGTCTCATGTACCCTCCTTGTTAATTCAGAAATTTAACATTTGCTATTTCCCCACCCACATCTTCTGCTCTGCTTGTTAAAAGAGAGCTGAGTGACATGGTCAGAAAATAAAAATTTTCAAACAGCTAGGGTCCATGGCGAAAGTAATCTGAGCCAAAGAACTCCCTTTCCCCAGGAAATGGCCTGGTATGTACTAAGTATTCAGTTAGAGTTCCAAGCACTCTAAAGTCATTAAGGCTAAGGATCAGCCCAGATTCAGATGCTAGCAGAAATCCATGCAAGTTGCCCTTCCATTGGTAATGTCTCCATTTTCCATAAATTATCAGTACAGATGACACAAAGAGCTAGGAATGGAGATGGAAAGAAAAACTGTTTTGCCATGCAAGAGAGTAGCATAGCCACAGAATTCTTTGTATCTTTATGTAATTATCTATACCCACCTCAGTGCTGGAGATCCCATTTTAACAATTATGCTAAGCATGGTTTTTAGCTGACTCTGGGGAAACTGTCTCATAACCAAAAAAGAAGTGGGCTCTGTCAGCCCTTGGTTCAATCTGGTGCTTAATGCTACCTGCACTCTATTAAAGCTGATTTCCCATGAAATATCCTGGGTCTCCTAACTTGGTGATCTGCTTTGGACAGTTCGGCGACAGCTTTCATTTTTGCATTGTCAATGAAAATCTCTGGATGAATGCCATATTTCCCCCACTTCAAATTGGGATGTGACTTCAGGACTGACTATAAAAAGGTTCACCTATTCCATGTGTCCCTCAAATGCCAATTTCAGAGCAGAGTTGACAGTACACATAGGTACCTGGAAGACTCTCTCACAATGATTTTTTTGAGGATGTTCAGAGAGATACTTCCTTAGCACTGAAAGTAGTATCTATTAGGTTTATCATAAACTTAAGCAGGCTATATAAAGTAGATCGACTACAACTGGCCCTATTATCTAGTGCTGTTTTCCTTCACTGGTGACTAGGAATGATTTAAATGGCCTATTAATTCATTTACAACTGCTTACACTGCAGCCAGGAAGTAACCTTAGCATCTTTACAAACTTCTCTGAATAAATTGGTAAATAACTTACACTTACAAAGTGCTCTATAGTTACAAAATACTTTGCATACACTCTCTCATTTTTGACACTTAAAGTAGTGCTGTAGTAGATAAGGGAATTAGACCTGGAATCAGTAAGACCCAAATTCAAATCCTGCTTCAGACACAGGATCACAGGTCACTTCATCTCTCTGGGCATATAAATGGAGAAGGTTGGATCTGATGATCTCTAATCATGTTTAAAAATTATGATCCTATAAACAACTTTTTGATAGAAGTAGTACAAATATTAAAATTATCCTCATTTTACAGATAAGGAAAATGAAAATCAGAGAGATTAAAATAACTTGTCCAGGGTCACAAGAAGTAAGTTCTGGAACTAGGACTTGACCTCGGAGCTCCCAGCCAGTGGTCTTCCCAGTGTAAAGGAGAGATTACCTCAACTTCCCCTGATGATGTAATCACAGAAGACCTAGAATTTAATCAAAAATGTTAATGATGTATTAAACTAATAGTAGAGATATTAAACTAACTGATCACTTTATGAGAAGCAAACATCTCTCTAAGAAAGGGAATAACTCATTTGGTTGAAAAAACAAATTAGCCACACCTCTAGGAGCTTTAAATAGGTAATCTCTGGATGCATTTCAGCAGTTCAACAGGGGGAGAGACTGTAGGATGGGAAATCCCTATGGAAGACACATTGCATGGGAAGAAGAAAGAATTTTTCTCCCCTCCCTCTCCCCTTTACCCTTCCACAACAAGCATATAGCTTTGAAAGGGAATCACTTAACCAGTAAGAAACCTTGCATCCAGAAGAAAGCAGAGAGGTGCAATCTAGACAGAGGATACAAAGAAATAGTAACCTGATGGAGGATGCAACTCTAAGAGGCTGACTCCTAGCAGCAGAAAAGAAAGTCAGACAGAGGAGACCCCAGAAGCCAAGCTGAGCAACCTGCCTAGGAAAGACACTGAACCCAAGGGGAGCTACGTGAGGACTCCACAAAGGGAGAACGGACTTCTAAGCCCTGGGTTATCAGGAGGTGATAGCTGCCTTCATTACACGTGTATCCCACATGGGGAACTCATAATCAATGTACTCTAAGTTGGAGCCCACTCTTCCTATGGACCTTATGTGCACTTTTGGGATAGAGAACCCCAGGTATATTGGGATGAAGTGAAGGTTTTGTAACAACTATTCTTGCCATCTAAGTAAATACCAAGAGCTAAATGACTGTACCGGTTGATTGTTAATGAGAAACACATCAGAGATGGCTCATGGACTGTGGTATTAGCTCCACAGCATACCCCTAGAAGATGAGGTAGCAGCCACCTTCTAGAAAGCAGAAATTCAAATTAGGGGATGATCTCAGAGGGAAATGTTAACACCAGTGTATCTCATCATGTGAGAAAAACAAAGGCATCTAAGTTGGTACACTCAAGGAGATTAAAATCTATCTGGGAAACAAAAAAAATACACACAAAAAGATAACTAACAATGCAAGACAATATGATGAACCATGGCATAGTAGAAATCACAGTGACTTGGCAGTTAGAGGACCTGGGTGCAAACACCACCTCTGATGTTTACTACATGGAAGGTTTTTTCTTTGTTTTTGTTTCACCTTGAGGGAATCACAACCTCTCTGGGTCTCATTTATGCCATCAGTAAAACGAGAAGACTGAAATAGATGGCCCCTGAGGTCCTTCCAAGCTCTAAATCTTTGACGTTATGGGAACATTGCAGCAAAGGTGTCTCACACTAATTAGTATAATTTCACATATAAAATTTTTAATGGACAGGAATGTTAAGAATTATCAGAAATATCAAGTTAGACCTTTGACTCTCTAAACTTCCATTCTAGGAGATGTAATCAAAGACTCGATTCTAAATTTTAATTCTATTTGGATTGCTCTTCTATTGAATGATGGCATTTGACAGCCACCACGATAGATGAAGATGAGTGAGCATTGTCTCATTTTCTGTGAAATGTCCATGAAGAAAATTCTTATACTTCTCTTTCCTAAACCCTCCATAGTGCCACAGTCCAAGCCTAGCTCTAGTTACTATGAGTAACAAAGAGTTTTATAATTTTACAATTTCACAAACATTTGCAGACCTAACATTTGCAAGGCACTGTGATGAATTTCACAGACTAATGAGGGTTGGAGGGTTAGGTGAATAACGTTATTTATGTTTTTCAGTTGTTCTTAGTCATGTCCAATTCTGTGTGACCCCATTTGAGGTTTTCTTGGAAGAGACAGTAGTATAGTTTGCCATTTCCTTCTCCAACTCATTTGACAAAGGAGGCAACTAAGGCAAATAGGGTTAAGTGACTGGTCCAGAGTCACACAGCTACTAAGTGTCTGAAGCTAGATTTGAACTCAGATCTTCTTGACTCCAGGCCAAGCACTCTATTCACTATGCCACCTAGCTGCCCCAGGGGCATGCAAATAATTGTTATTCAAATTACAAGGTCGTATTTGATGGGGACAAAGGAGAGATACAGATTTAACCATCAGATGGCACCCGTGCTACTCATTGGGATGTACCCCATCTATCTTTGCAGTTTGTGCATGCGCTACCAGGACAGAAGGACTGGGTAAACGTGGAACATGCTAAACTTACAAGAGAATCAGAGATTTTCTATCTCGACTGCATCTTTCTCTATAGAGAAGTAGCACTCATAGTCTAGGAACCTGGAGATTTCTGTATCTACCCATCAAAACTTAGCTCTGTGCCCCCACTCACTGGTTAACCTGTCTTCTTTTGAATGAACTATGTTTTAATGAACACTAGTCACATAATGTTGGGATACGTGAATTGGTTCCCCACAGAAAATAAACATGCTAGAATGTTAAATGTAGGGTTTTTATTTGATTTAGAATAAGTTAAAGAAAGGAAAGAGTTTGATAACAGAGCATAATATAAAATAAGATACATTGATGATTGGATGATTGGATTGAATGATAGAAGGATAGGAAAATGAGAAAGCATTTATTAACACTATGTGCCAACTTTTATGCTATAATCCATGGAAACAAGTATAAAAGTAATGACCATTCCCATCCTCAAGGAATATAAAAGAAACAATGTACAGAGGGTAATAGTGGCCAGGGATGGATATTTGGGTCCAAAAAGTTATAGAGATGGGGAGTGTGGCCATAGGAGAGAAGATTGACACATCCCTTGCAAAACAATGGTAGAGTTGATTTGATCATGGTTCCAAAATGGGAGGAGGGCATCAGAGCAATGGGAAAGCTGGCCAAAGGAGTAGGTAGTGAAGTATAGGAGTAGGTGCTGAAGTGAAGGACCCATCTGAAAGAGTGGGCCATGTGAGACAGTCAACAACCAGAACAATGGGGCCCCAAGGTCAAAGTTCCTGGAGGGCTAAGATGTCCAAAGTATGATCTTTGGTGCAGGCATTAAAGCAAGAAGTTGGCCAAAAAAATAGATAGAATACATTTGCATAGCAGCTTAAAACCCACCACTCTCCTCAACTCAAGAAATACTCCTGTCCAAATAGTATTGATCTGGACCCAGGAATTCTAGGCAATGTATGGCCTGAAATCTTTCTTAAGCAGGCAAAAGAATATAACCACCCAGTTCCTACAGGGAATTTGTTCATCAAGTACAGGCACAGAGAAATAAGGGTGTTGTTTCACTCACAGCATGGGAGAATGAAACATAGGATCCAGTATAACCTGGAGGTTTGATTCCCTCTGCCACTGAGTTATTGCTTCAGCAGACTGGAGTCCACTCCCACAAGCTCCTGAAAGCATTTACACCTTGGAAATGAATAAACACTACAAATCAAGGTTTGTTTGGTTTTTTTTTTTTTTGCTGATAGTCTAAATTTAATAAAGTGATGGATAAAAGTGTTAATAACACATTAGAAGTGCATTATAAATACTTTTCTTTTGAAGAGTCAGTTGTTAAATATTTACCAGCATAATCCTGGCTCTCCTGACCCTACCTGGAAATTACTTCATCTATATTTTGCACTTACTTATCTATATAACTATTATGTTCCCCCTATAAAATATAAGCTTTTTGAAAGCAAGGGCTGTTTAATTTTTATCCTTGTATTTATCAATTCTTAATATGGCTCCTTGGCACAGTGGACAGAGTATAGAACTTGGGAGTCAAGAAGATCTGAGTTCATATTTAGCCTAAGACACACTTACTAGCTGTGTGACTCTGGACAA
The DNA here is from genome assembly GCA_023548195.1 of Bettongia penicillata ogilbyi. Taxonomy (NCBI): domain Eukaryota; kingdom Metazoa; phylum Chordata; class Mammalia; order Diprotodontia; family Potoroidae; genus Bettongia; species Bettongia penicillata. The sequence goes on along the minus strand of JAJHZJ010000366.1, from coordinate 5,226,694 downwards.
GTCACTTAACCCTCTTTGCCTCAGTTTCCTTAGCTGTAAAAGAGGGATAATAATAACATCTACCTCCTAGAGTTCTTGTGAGGATAAAAATCAGATATTTATACAGTGCCATAGTAAGAGTTACATAGGTGCTAGCCATTATTAGGTACTTTATAAATTATTATTTAATTGAAATATCAGAAATTTACATTCGCTTTCAGTGATGAAAGTTCACAACCCATCTACACCTCTTTCCCTGCACTCTTTTTTTCCATGTCTTTTCATATATTCTCTGCAAAAGATCTACCCAATGTCATCAAGGCCTTCATCTAGGTTTTTTAAAAAGCAAAAATATTTAGATCCAATTTTATACATGTCTTGCCTATTCTTATGGGTTATTAATGACTGCTTATTCTAATTGTGTTATTTCCCCCAAATCTTGAGTAAGAACACTTCTTTCAACTCACTCTGAATCTTTATATAGTACTTTGAGTCAAAAGCCCTTCCCAGGGTGAATTCCTGGCTCTGAAACATTAAGGCTTCAGGCCAGTTTGGCCCAAAACGCTTTGCCTTTGTTCATCTCTCTAGTGAGAAAGCTCTAACTACCTGTTAACAATAAATCCAAAAGCAGGTGTAAGCTTACCTTCACAAATGCTTGCTCCTCTCAAAGAGTTCCTGCCAGCTCATTCAGCCTTTCTTGTCTCCTTTCCTGCAGTGGAGGACTTTTTCATTTGCTACCACAAAACCTTATTACTGTCTTTTCCAATCAGATGACTTTCTAATTGATACTACTCAGGTTTAAAAAAAATAGAATTCCTATTGCCTTTAATCAGACCTTTATCTACCTTTCATATACAGTGGTCCTCTTACATCAGTTCTAACTCATAAATTTGGCATAAGTAAAATAGATACTTCCATATTAAAAGGATGTAGTGAATAAGAGAGCTAGCCTGAAAGTCAGCAGGATCTGAGTTCAAACCCTGCTTTTAACACTTACCTTGGACAAGCTACTTAACCACAAAGTGCTTTAGGTAACCCTAAGTCTAAAAATTGCCAAGAAGGTATGAATTTCTTTGGGAGATGGATGTCCCTAATCTAGTTCACTATACTGATGAAATCTAGGCCTAGCCCCCTATCCCTACTTCTATACTTCAATGGAGTGATGAATTTTTCTGAGGGTCAAATCAGAAAATATAGGGAAAGTGCTCTGTAAACCTTAAAGCAGTAATGTCAGCTATTACTATGACAGTTATTGTTACCTCCTTAAGGTAATCTTTCCACCAATGCACATTGAAATCCATGTCTTCATGTGTATTTTTTGTGTATGCCCTTCCCTCAAATCCTTGATAGAGGAATTACCCAATGTATTGCAAGTCTTCCTCTGGGACTAAGAAAATTTCACAGGTCCCAGTGCAATATCTGGACTATGCATCTGTCATCTCTTCCTCTTATATCTGGTCCCACTTCCTTTTCTGTTCATAAATATTTGTGAAGCTTTTTATACCATTTCTTGGGCTAACCATTGTTGTTGAGATGTTAAAGCCTACTTAGCCTCACCATGAATTTATTTCCATTCCCCTTTAGGACAGCTAGGTGGTGCAGTGGATAGAGCACCAGTGCAGGAGTCAGGAGGGCCTAAGTTCAAATCTCACCTCAGACGCTTGATATTCACTAGTTGTGTGACCTTGGGCAAGTCACTTAATCCCAATTGCCTCATCCTGGGTCATCTCCAGTCGTCCTGATGAATATATCTGGTCACTGAATTCAGAGGAGAAGTAAGGCTGGTGACCTACACAGCCCTCCCTCGCTCAAAACAAAGTCAAGTGCAAGTCATGTCATCATTTCTCTGATGGCATGGTCTTCTTTGGAAACAAAGGACGAACACACCCACCTGCCACTTGAGAGTTTTGTTTGTTCATTTTGTTTTAAGACATAAAGCAATACAAGAAGTTCTCATAATCACTATATAAAAATAGTATAAGCTGCGAAAAGAACCAAGTTCTGCATGGCACCAAGGAGACCTTGTGGTTCCCATGGAGTTAGTGAAGCTCAGAACCCCTGGTAGTGGTTAGGATAGGTTGTTTGTCCTTAGTTCAAATAAGTAAATATCTTCTCCCTGAGGTTAACAGCAGAACCCCACACATGGCTGTTCCAGTTTGTTTCCAGTATTGTGCCCCCCCGCCCGGAAATATATCTCATGGGCATTTTTTTTTGCAGTTCCCCCCCACTTGAATTGCACAGATTTGCAAGTGTGAGCATCTTCCCAGGGAAACTAATCCAGCAGGCATTCAAGACAGGTGAGAAAAAAAATGCATCTCATTGGAAATTTTCCCTTGCTAGCACATTTTTTTAAATTCCTGAGATAAATGGCTTTTTTACTTACAAGACTAAGAGCTTCATTATTTTCAAAATACTCCTCTGCTTCCAAGAGGCCATGAAAGTTGGCAATGTACCTGACCAGCTGATCCAACTAAAAACCATCTGACCTCAATGCAAAGGTCTTCATTTTTCCACCCCTTTAATAAATGTTGGAGGGATTTTCCCTCTTTTTTCTACAGAAGTCAGTTTACATTCAGCATGTGGTGTGGACAGAGGATAGGGTTTAGATAAAAAAGCAAGAGCACCTGATTCATCAGGAAATCTTTCATTGTCCCCTAGTCTAGGAAACACAGCAGAGTTGACATCTTCCATCTTTCTCTGATGCAAAGGATATGGAAAGTGTGACCAGATCCTAGACACAAGTCATTCAGGCTCACAAAGGTGATTGTGTGCTTTTGTCAAATGAGTAAGTACATGCTGGTCAATGTATGTATATATCTATGCCATTAGGCTTCCATCCCTATTCCAACGTCTCCAAAGCTCAAACAAGCGAGTTATCTAACAAGGTAAGTCAGATTCAAGGCTTGTTAAGTTCACTAAACTGATATCCTTCAGTACATCTCAATTTAGTTCAATTTGACACACATTTTAGTGCCGACTGTGTACAAACGGAATACTGTGGTCCATGCTGGAAAGGACAAAACATGTTCTCTGCTCTCACAGTTCTCACATTCTAGTGAGGTTTGAGGTCTTCTCACACTAGAACATATGTGCAGCTAGGTGGTCCACTGTATCTAGAGTACCAGGCCTGGAGTCAGGATGACTTGAATTCAAATCCAATCACATGTACTTGCTAGCCATGTGACCCTGGGCAAGTCACTTACCCCTGTTTGTCTCAGTTTCCTCATCTGTAAAATGAGCTAGAGAAGGAGACAGCAAACCACTCTAGAATCTTTGCCAGGAAAATTCTAAGTGGGATCAAAAAGAGTTGGACATGACTGAACATTGATAATAAATACCGTGGAACATCCAATCATCTCTGCAGTCTTCTCAAGCTGGCATATCCCTCTGTAAGACACAACCCCTTCTTCTATCAGTGATTTCTTTCTGGGTGAGGCTTGGGTAAGGCTTAATTCCCCCTTCTGACTCTATCTCTTGCTTCTGGACTTCAAAACCAACCCCCCCCACTCTAGGTAGCTTCACCTCCCGCATCCCTGTTCAATTCCTTTTGATGAACCATCTTCCTACATGAGAATCTATACCCCTTAAAGGCAGAGACTATCTTTTTTGCTTGTCTCCCCAGCATATAGAAAAATGCCTGGAACATAGTGAGTGTTTAATAAATAAATGTTTGATTTCTTCCTTCCTAAAAGGATATGCCATGTCCAGATTAGTATATTCAAAAATAATACATGACAAGCATCAAAGGAGAGCAAAACCAGTGAGATACAAAGTCTAAGGGGAAGACACAATCACTTTTAATAAGATACCCCTCATATTCTTGTCACCTGAAAAAGGTGATGTGATGTGAAAACCTTGATAGTCAAGGTGGTACAATAGTAAGGGTTATAAATTTGGAGTCAGTTGATCTGGGTTCAAATCTCACTTCTCTCACTCACCACTTCTATAACTTTGGGTACTTGCATCAGTATCCACATCCGTAAAATAAGGGAATTTGGACTAGAAGAATTGTAACATTTTTCTAGATCTTAATCTATTACCCTATGATCTTAGAAAAAGAAAGATTTTCAATGGAAAAGATCAGATCACAGACAGTATAATGAAAGAACATACATGGTCAGCCATTTTTCCATTATGTCTAACTCTCTATGACCCCATTTGGATTTTTCTTGGCAAGGAGATCTGGAGGAGTTTGCCATTTCCTTCTCCAGATTATTTTACAGAAGAGGAAACTGAGGCAAAAGGGGTTAAATGACTTATTCAGGATCACACAGCTAGTGTATCTCTGGCTAGATTTGATCTTCCAGAATCCATGGCTTGGCACTCTATCTCCTGCTGCCCATATATATATAGATCTAACTTTCACTCTACAAGGCCATGGAAAACTTGGGGGTATCCCCCAAGAGTGCTTGGCAAGGGTACTTTAGGATGTAATAGAGGAAGTATGACTTATTATAAGAGATACAACACAGAGTCAGAAAATCTGGGTCTGAGTCCTGGCTCTGTATGGCTCATTGATTAACCTGTGTGACCATAGGAAGGAAAGAAGGAAGGAAACAAGCATTTATTAAGAGTCTACTATGTGCTAAGGCCTTTAAAAATATTACCTCATTTGATTCTTACAACAATGTTGAGAGGTAGGTGCTATTATGACTCTCATTTGACAATAAAGGAAACTAAAGCAGGCAGAGATTAAGTGACTTGCCTTTGGTGACAAAGTTAGCAAGTATCTGGGCTGTGCCACCTAACTGCCTCATTATAAGGCACAGACCTGCATTTCTGGGCCTCAGTTTCCTAATTGGTAACCTGAGAGGGTAGAAGGAAAGGAAGAACGCTTTGTAGTTTTAATACTCTGTGATCCTCTGATTATAGACAGGGGCTCTAAATTTTTTTTTTTTACTTTGGGGCCTGATGTTGAATCTTTTACTGTTGAACATAAGTTTTCTGATATGAAGGGGAAACCCTAGAAGAGGCAACAAGATCCTAATAAATGGCCATAAGCCTGGCTGAAATGAACTTACACTTGGAACACTTCAAATGCTCTAAATTTTCTCACCTGGGGTGACCCTCATCTAAATTTTACAATAAATCTTCCACATAGGATCTCTCTACCCAGAGTCCTGGAGGCTTGTCTCCTGGGCTTTTTATATTTCATAGATAACAGTAAATTCTTAAAATTGTCCAACTGTCGTTCTCTTCCAAAGACTAACCCAATTCCTTTTCTGGTATACTCATAATCAACAATGTCTTTTACCCTACTGTTAATATGCAAGTTCATCACTGTTAACATGCAGTAACCTGTCTACACCCACTATGCATTTTTTATCACCATGTAAGTTAATATAATGTGAAATGCTGGAAAAGAATACCATAGATAGATATAAAATATGTAATCATACAGGTCAACTTGCTATCAATATAAATTATATTTTAAATGGTTCTTTGGTTAAGTCTATACATCTCTTTATGTTACATTTTGCCTCTGGTCTAGTTATTGGTGCTGATAAAAAAGAATGTTTTTAATTTCACAAGAGTTTGTCATCTCTTTCATTTCACAGTTAGTCAGTACCTTCCTAAACCTTTAACATGGTGACTTAACTGATAAATGATTGATTCATAATGGAAATACAAACAAAAACTCTGTTTATTCAATTTTTAATTGTTCTCTCCTATGCACATTAGTCAGTGTTTGGTCTTTAGTCCATAAAGACATTATGCATGTATGTGTGTGTGTGTATACATATATATATATGTACATATATAGAGAGAGACAGACAGACAGACAGAAGGACAGAGACAGAGAGACAGAGAGGAAAAAAGAAAAAAGAAAGAGAGAGAGAAAGACAGATATACGTAAGAGATTGGGTCAGACCAGCTTAAAAGAAAATTATAGCAGAACTGAGACTTAATAACATCTTTTGGTTTTTATTTTTCTTTATATTTTTAAAATTAATTTTTAATGACAATCTGTATTTGATAAAAGAATCCTGAATGTTACTTGCTGAATGTAACCAAAAACATAAAAATATTATATTCAAGGAAGAGACAGGAAAGGGAAAGATGAGAAAATTATGGCACCTTTTACCAAAGGTAGACATTAACTTATTAACTCATCAATAACACTCAGAAGGTTAGGTAGTTTCTCACTCACAGGGTTTCAGTTGAGGTAATAGCTCACTGTAATAATTACATATCATATTTTGGATGTTGAAAGAAACCATATAACTACTGATATAACCACAGTTGTATTGACAGGTTAGGCCTAGTTAGGAACCCCAAACTTCTTGTCAAAGTTCTGCTATGGAGGAAAAGAAAAATTTGATATATTGCTGACTAGAGAGAGTATAATTGTTCAATTCTTTTCAATTGTTCAATGAGGAAGGTGACCCAACTGGTAAGGAGATTGGATACTATGCTAGTATGCCATATAAAGACATGTTGAAATAACTGGGAATGTTTAGCTTAGAGAAAAGAAGACAAAGGGAATATGATGGTTGATTTCATTTATTTGAAGCACTACCATATAGAAGTGATCAAACTTACTTTAGCTACAGATGGTAGATGAGAGTGTAGTATAGAGGTCTGGCCACTATGCCAGGAAGTCATAGGTTCAAGTCTAATTCTAACACATAGTTGGACAAATTCTTAACCTCTCAGCAATTCCTAGTAACTTGAGTTATAGAGAAGGTACAAGAGCAAGGCAATTTTCCTCATTCAGGAAGCCCCAGGTTCCCCCACCCCTATTAGAAATTTAGAAGAATGCAGCAGTGAGTAGTGAGCTCCCTATCATTCAAAGTATTTGCAAAGAAACTGTATGGCCATTTCTCAGTAATGTTATAGAGGGGGAATTCATGCCTCAGCTGAGCTCTAAGATTTATTTCAAATCTAAGATTCCCTTAATCCGAGAAGCAAGGGAGGGCAAGGAAGCAAATATAAGGGATGGGGTTATTGAAAATACTGATGTCCAAAGATTTGTGTGTATGTAAAATAAATACCAAAAGAAATATTAAGATACTTTTGATGAATTTCAGCAAGTTCATGGACATGCAAGGTACATGAAAAAAAGTGTATCTGATGATGAGTGGAAGGAAATGTAGATCTTTTTGTCAGATAGTGTATTTGTTCTTGGAGGTTACCCAAGGTCACCTGGAAAAGCTTCCTCATTGAGGACAGAAAAAAGAACATTTTTTTTTCATGCAGAAAGGGACCTTAAAAGTTATCTTAATACAACCTGTATCTGAACAGGAAAAAAAATCCGCTTTCTAATATAGCATCTGCTTGAACACTTCTCATGATGATTCACTGCCTACAAAGGCAGCCCATTTCCCTTTTCGGCAATGCCCCTTTCTCCCAATCTTTCCTTCTCGAACTTACACAGCCTAGTTCCTCTAAATGACCTTCATGTCATTGGGTAACTACTAGTCAGGGCTGTTACAGAGCAGATTCCTCTTCAGACACTGGTTAGATAGTGTGACCAATGAGGTACCTTCCAGAAGCTCTGATATTCCATGATTTCTTATGGCATGGTTCCCTACCATGGTGAAAAAAGCGATGTAGGTTGCAGAAGGTTGGAGACTAACAATGCCTAATGTGGAAATGTTTGTATCTGGGGCAGTACACATGGAGTCACCACGGACTCCTGCACGCAAGTGCGGGAGGCCCAGGAGCGGAAGGCACACGGTCCAAAGCTGTGGGTACTGTGTTTGACAGTAACCAGATTCACTAGGAACAACGTGCCACCGCCTCAACCCTCACAGACTTGCCAAGACCTCCACAAGATCTTTCCTAATAAGTCTGGTCCTGCAAGACTTCTCTCTGAAGAAGTCCCTCCCTCCTGTCTCTCTTTCCTTCCCTACTGCACCCCCTCCTCCTTACTGAAGTGGGAGGGAAAGGAGGGGGAGAGGGAGGAATGACCAATAACCCTTTTTTCCTTGGAGAACAATTCTCCCTCCCGTTCTCAGCTCCCTCTCATCTTGACCCTTGGCCTGCAAAATATCTTCTTTGTGAATGAACTTGATGCGTTTTCCACGGTCATTCTTTAACCTTTAGACCACATGCTCCAGGTGCTGCACAGAGCTCCGGGCGCAGCCCTGGCCAGGGAAGCGCAACCTCTGCCAGCCCCAGTATCCCGGAGGTGAGCGTCTCTGCACAGCTTGTCCCTCTCTTAACCCCTTAAACACCCTCCTCTTTACACCCCTCTCTAGGCTCAGGTTGCGAGCCCCGCCCATCTCACTTAGAATTTGCATACTCTCACCGGGGTCTACCTCCTCCTCTCGACCCCTCCCCACCCTTTACCCCCATCCCACCACCCTGCCATTCATTGTGACTCCTATCTCGGGGTGACTGATCGAAAGGAGCTTTGCCCCCTTGTTTAGTGTTCTAGCCTTATGCAAAGGGAACCCCGAATTGCCACTTCTAGGTTACAACACTTGGGGGTCAGGGGAGAGGGGTTCCCGGAGGGGCACAGTTGAACTGTAGCACGGAAGAAGGAACAGGCTGTTCTACCCACATCGTTTCCCGGCAACAAAGAACGTACAATAGGTTAGCCCTAACTTGCAAAACACTTGAGGAAGAGCGGTTCGGGCCGGAGCGGGGGAAGGGGGTGGAGATAAACCCTTTGCTTGATCTGTTTTAGGGGGAACCTGAAGAAGCCATGCCTAGACTGGGAAGAGAACCGGTTGTTTGGACAACAGAACATAAGCCACACCTGGCTGGTTCCTCTCTGCCCAGTTATCCCTTTATGACCTTGGGTTACTAATAAGCTTCTAGTTCCAGGTGTTGGTGAAGGTCAAGTCTAAGGAAAGGGGGGAGCTCCCTCCGCCCCCACCTGCCCGCTGGGGGAAGGGGTTACAGAGGATAATTCCCGCGCCCTGGCCTTGTAGTGGATGATTAACAATTTTCTTTCCGTTAACCAGGGAGTTAATAGTTACTCAAAGCACTCTTTGATAATGGAGGGTGGAGGTGGAGAGGCTGAATGCGTTAACCATTAATCCGGGGATATGTCATAAAAAATTAGAATGGAGCACATACTGTAAGGGAGAGTAAGCCGTTCCCCAAAGAAGGGCAGAAGGATAGAGAGTTGGTCTGGGCAGACCTTGTGGGACGAAGGGGGAGGGAGTGGGGTGCGGAGCTGTTGGAAGCTTTTTACGTGCAAGCACACCAAGAACCTGTGCACTTGTCTTTGTTGAAGCTTTCTTTTCAGCTTTCCTATGCAGTCCACAACCTCCCAAAATTGCTTTGTCCTTTTCATGGCTAATCCCCAAAATCTCTGAAATGTGGGCTATTTTTTTTTTTTGGTTCCACTCCCTGTCTGCCTGTATCTTCCTCCAATCCCTTATTCTCATTCTCCCTTCTCTCTCCCCTCTTTTCCTTCCTTTTTCTCCCCTTTCTCATTCTCCTCTCTCCCTCTTCCCCTGTCTCCCTCCCTCCCTCTCTCCACTTCCATGGAGAGTTGTTGGGAGGGAGAGTATGAGCAGTGATTTCATGGTGCTTACGAAAATGAGAGGCTTCTGAGGGCCAGCCAAAGCCAGACAAAGGCTAAGCGGGCTTCCAGCCAGCCTTTCCTTCACAAGCCTCCTCTTGCCAATGCACTTGCCCTGCCTGACCCCCAAGCAATCTTTCTCTTTCTGGGCACTGCCTGTTGTGTTCCCTCATCTGAAATGGCCACATGTCAGTAGCAATAGGCAGCTCGTTCTTGCTTCTAAGGGGCATAAGGTGACAGAATAAGTCTTTTCCTTGGGACTGGGTAGATGCCTTTCTTTACAGCTGCCAAAACCTGAGCTGGGAGAAAGGGGTGGAGAAGCAGGTTTCACCATGCAGTTTCTAAATACCAGCCTTTCATACCAGGGCATGAATATTCACTACTATCCATAAGGTAAGTTTCCTCCATTCACAGCTGTGTTAACTGGTGTAATGTTCAAAACATTTTGATTGGACATTTCCTCACAGACAATACCTGCATAGTCCTGTATCCAGCCCAATCCAGTATTTCTGAGTGTGTTGGATATCTCTAATTCACTGTTCTCCCAACTCCTCAAATTCATTGTGACAAAAACAGGGCTCATCATCTCCCACTCAAAATCTGCCTCTCCCCCTTCTTTCTGTATTTATCAGTGTCTCATCACCTCAGACACTTATTTGACTGTATCCTCTTCTCCTCTGCCATCTCTCTGACAAAACTGCTAAGTATTGAGGATTCTACCCCACCTACCTCTCTCCTAGCTGTCCTGTCCTCTCCTCTTCACTCACTTAACATTAAAGTAGCTTAAGCCCTCTTCTGTTCTCCCCTATTGTAATGGTTTTCGTAACTGGTCTTCTGGCCTCCACGTTATTGTATACTTTTTTCCCCACTTGTGCCTGAGTAATCTTTCCAATAACCATTCTAATCTTTTCACTCTACTACTAAAAAAAAAATCTTCACTGGCTCCCTATTGCTTATGGAAACTATAAACTCCTGATTGTGGTTTCCAGGGTCTTTCAAAGTATGGTTCCAATATGCCCTTTCAACCTTACTTCATACCACTCTTCTCTACCTACTCTACATCTCAGACAAATGGCACAGTGGATAGAGTGCTAGATCTGGAGTCAGAAACTCAAGAGTTCAAATCTGGCCTCAGATATTTACTAGGTATATAACACTGGGAAAATTAGTTAACTTCTCTCTACTTCAGTTCCCTCAATTGTAAAATGAGGAAAATGATAACACATACTTTGCTGATTTTGCAAGGATCCAATAAGAATATTTGCCAAAAGCACTTTGCATAATGCTTTGCACATAGTGATAAAAAAGTTATTTATTCCTTTCCCCTTCTGTAAACTGACTCCAACCTACCTTTATAGCCTCATCTCATATTACCCTGGCCTGAGCCTTAAATATATCCATCTTCCTTAAATACAAGGTTTCCTAATTCTATGTGTTTTCATTTCATATATATGGAATGGCTTCCATAAAACCTGTGTACCTGTTGAAATTCTACCTAACCTTCAAAGTCCAACTCATGTCAACTTGACCTTGAATTCTTCTTTGTTCTCCTACTTAGAAGTGATTGTTCTCTCCTCAAATGTCTTATAGCCCATTATTTCAACCACTCCTAGAGATTTAGGTTCAACTACAATAATTATTTATGTACACATTAAATCTCCCCAAATGGATTGTTAGCTTCTGGAGGATGGGGACTTTGCTTTATTTCACCTTTGTATCTCTCTAGCCACCTAAGTACTTAATAAAGGCTTATTGACTGACTGACTGACAGGCTTGGCATAGTGCCTTGACTGTAATAGATATCTAATAAGTGTTTTATTAATGGAAAGTTCAAATAAATACATGTATAGTTCTTTGTATTAGATGGAAGCTGTTGATCATATTCATATGACAAAAACTTTTGATCTCTTAAATACCCTCTGGGTGAGATTTATTTGATTTTATTCAGACAGAATTTAAGACACGTTTTTCTATTTGATTTCAATGAGTAATGTTCTAAAATGGTGGTAGAAGAGCCAAAAGTGCTAACCATGATGATACCTCCCTCTTAGTAAGTGAGCATCAAATATCTTGAGCCAAGGCTAGTGTCCGTAATGGAGATGGGTTTGGATAAATGATTCCCAGTAACCAATTTCACACTAAAGAGCACTTATTAGGTATATAGTCTTCAAAGAGTGGTAAGATGAGTCTTTTGTTGTACTTTTTATGATGATTTTGATGACACTTTATGTAGTAATTAAATACCTCTTTGGTCAATGTGAGGTATACACATCCACTGTCTGAACCACTAATAGTTTTAGAAGCAGAGTTTTGTATTTGAATTTTGGAGGACCCAAGTTCAAATTCTGATTCTGTTTCCTCATCTAGATGACTTCTCGGATACTTTCTTCCATTTCTAAATCTCTGATCTTCTGATCCCATAATATGGCTCCTCAAAAACCACTGCTGGGTTGTGAACCATCACTTACCACTAGTAGGTAGCTTCCCTTGTGTGTAGTGTGAAGACAAAATCATCAAGTTGCAGGCAAGGCCAGAAGCCTTCACCGTAGCACATTGAGGTTGTGTTCCAGACTCAGGAAGAGACACCCAGAAAGTCAGACTGTCTGTCTAAAAACCACAAACTGCAGATCAAAACAGTCAGGAAACCAAGAGGAATCATATCCGGGGTATATAGTTGGTTCTTATTGGGTTTGAAAATTTTTTTTAGGGTTTTTTGTTGGAGAAAAGTACAGGTGCATGTAACTAATACTTGCTGTGTTATCTTGGGTAAGTCATTTACTTCTCTGAGCCTTTGTTTCCTCATCGTAAAAAGGGCTTGGCCTAAGATGGGGGGGTGGGTCCTAAAACTATTTTGTGTGTCATAGACTACTTTTGCTATCTGGTGAAGCCTAGAAATCCCTTCTTAAGGATAATGTTTTAATTGCATAAAATAAAATACAAAGAATTACAAAGGAAAACAATTATATTAGAGTATGGTTATCAAAATATTGAAAAAAATTCCTAGATTCCTTGAAATCTATCAATAAGCCTCCCCAAGGGGTCTTTGAACCCCAAGTTAAGAGCTTTTGAACTAGGAGATATTTGTGGCTCCTTCCAGCTCTGACAGTCCATGATTCTGTGACCTGTTCGCTGCTCTCTGGGTTCATCATCTCTTTACAAGCAAAGGAAGTAGGGTTGAATGTCTTTGGAGGCCAGGAGAGAGTGAGAAAGTACAGAATGGGAGTGGTACCAACAAACTGATATTCTGTAGGGAATATATTGTGCCTATATTGATAAACTGGGTAAGTATGTACCTGCAGACAGCCTTTGGCTAGCACCAAGAAGCATAGCTGAGCTTACCTGGTTAAAGGGGAGTTAATTGTGTTCTCAGCTAGAAATCCAGAGATATACAATGGGTTCTTCTTAAAAGCTTTTCCCCAGAACACCACATATCACAATTGGGGCAGCTAGGTGGTGTAGAGGATAGAGCACCAGGGCAGGAGTCAGAAGGGCCTGAGTTCAAATGTCACCTCAGACATTTGACACTCACTAGTCACACAGACCTTGGGCAAGTCACTTAACCCCAATTGCCTCATCCTGGGTCATCTCCAGTCATCCTGAGGAATATCTGGTCACTGGATTCAGATGGCTCTGGAGGAGAAGTGAGGCTGGTGACCTGCACTGCCCTCTCTCACTCAGAAGTCAAGTGCAAGTCATGTCATCATTTTTCTCTGATGGCAAGGTCTTCTTTCAGCAATGAAGGACACACACATATCACAATTAGATGAAAAACCTTTTGCACCAAACTTATCCTTATATATTACAGATGGTCAAAAGAAATGAGGTTGAAGTTGTGCCTAGTAAAACACTTACATAATTAAGAAAATTAAGTGACATCTACTGTTTTGCATCGTGCTGCTAAAACACCCTCTTGCTCTACTGTGTTATTGTCCATATTCACTCATTAATTGTAAGTATACCTTAAGGCTCTTTCTTGGGTCCCCTTCTGTTTCTGCTTTCTATTGTCTTACTTAGTTATCTCATCAACTCCCATGGGTTCAAGTATCCTCTCAATGCAGATGACTCCCAGATCTCTATATCCAGCCCTAGCCTCTCTCCTGAGCTCCTGTCCTGCATCACCAACTGCTTACTGGACATTTCAAACTGGATTATCCCACATAAAACTCATTGCCCAAAATAGAACTTATCTTAACTCCCCCCCCAAAAAATTAACATGACACTTTTCTGAGCTTCTCTTTTAGTGACAAGGGCACTACTATCCTTGAGGTCACATGAGTTCACAACCATAGTGTCATCCTTTCCTCACTCCCACTCACCTCACATATACAATCTGTTTTCATATCATGTCATTTCTAGTGCCAGATCTTTTGCATCAGTCCAAAGTCAGTACCTTAGTTCAAGGCTTTGTCTAGGTTATTGTAATAACCTCCTAGCTGGCCTCCCTGCCTCAAGGCTGTTCCCTCTTCAATCCATCCTCAGCACATGTGCCAGTGTGATTTTCCTAAGGTACAGGTTTGTTTAACCATTCACTCTATTTCTCAATAAATTCCAGTAGCTCCCAATTACCCAGATACAATATAAACTCCTTTTTATGGCATTTAAAGCCTTTCACAACCTGGCTCCAACTTATCTTTCCAGCTTGATTATACATTACTCCCTTTGATGCATGGTTCTCCATTTCCTTCTCTGTTCCCATGCACTGATTGTTCGTTCCCCACCCCTTCCTTCTCTGCCCTTATACTATCCACCCTCTCGCCTTCTTGTGTTAAAATCCCTCATCTCCCTTGAGTCAGCTCAAATTCTACTTCGTAACGAAGCCTTTCTGATCTCTCTCTCTCTCTCTCTCTCTCTCTCTCTCTCTCTCTCTCTCTCTCTCTCTCTCTCTCTCTCTCTCTCTCTTTCTCTCTCTCTCTCTCTCTCACACACACACACACACACACACACGCACACACACACACACGCACACCCCATCTACTAATGCCCTCCAAAATCACCTCAAATCTTATTATGCGTATAATTAGATATGTACGTTATACCCAATTAGAATGGAAACTCTTTGAGGATGGGATATTTTGCTGTTGTCTTTGTATCCCCAGCATCTAATACCGTGCCTAGCACAAGTAGATGCTGAATAAATACTTTTTGATTGATTACAAAGCCTTTCACTTTGCAGCAGATAGTTCTTCTCCCTGTAGATACAACATTCCATTAAAATTCAAGTTCCTATAATTAGAGCTATGCAAATGAAAGCAACGCTGAGGTTTCTCATATCCATCAGATGAGCAAAGATGACAAAAAAGAATAATGATAAATGTTAGAAGGGCAGCAGGAAAACAGGCACATTAAGGCACTCTGGGTGGAACTGTGAATTGGAATGACCATTCTGGAAAGCAATTTGAAACTATATCCAAAAGCCACTTGAGTATGCATATCTTTTGAGCCAGCACTATTAGGTCTAAACCCCAAAGAGAGTAAAGAGAGTAAAAGGACTCATATGTACAAAAATATTTAAAGTAATTCTTTTTGTAATGGCAAAGAATTGGAAATTCAGGGGATTCCCATCAATTTATGGAATGCATGAACTAATTATGGTACATGAATGTCGTAGAATACTGTTGTTCCATAAGAAATGACAGAAAGGGTGCTTATAGGTTATAATCCTAGGAAGGATTATGGGAACTGATGCAGAGTAAAGTGAGCCAAACCAGGAGAACAACACTGTAAAACAAAAAACATTTAAAGACTTGATAGCTCTAATCAATGCACTGATCCCAGAACACTAATGATGAAATATGCCTACCTCCTGAAAGAGAGGAATATCATCAAAATATTCGGAATGAGACATAACATTTTTGACATAATCAATGTGGGAATTTGTTTTGCTTCACTATACAGATTTGTCACAGTTTTCTTTTTCTCCTTTTTCCAAAATGGGGGTGGGAGGGAGAAAACATAAATATTTTTAATTGAAAAAAACTAAAATGAAATTGAGGGCAGAGACTATCTCCTTTTTGCCTTTGTATCCCTAATATCCCTGACTCAGAGTAAGCACTTAGTAAATGACTGTTGAATTGAACCTGAGTTTCCAAAGGGATGTATGCTCTTTCCGACAGGAAGAATATATTACATTTTTGCTTTGTAGGGAAAAATTCCCATTACACTTGCTGTGTAAGTACATGTATATATGTGTGTATATCTGTATATGTGCTTATGTGTATATTTATCTGTGTATATATGTATATAGACATAAATATATTTGTATATATGTATCTGCATGTGTACATGTATGCACAAGTATAAATGTATATATATGTGTGTATATATATTATATACATGTTAATTTCTTATATGAATGTGGAATCATACTTGTAATACCTTCCTCATAAGTTTGCTTTGAGGAAAGTATTTTGTAAAGCTTAAAGTGTTATGTATATATTATACTATGAATGTCACTTTAGACCATGAGCTCCTTGAGAATAAGGACTGTCTTTTGCCTCTGTGTGTCTGTACGTAGAGACATACACATATATACACACACATACACGTTTCCAATTAATTGACACCATGCTTATCTTTTGGAGTAGGATAACTGTTCAGCTAAGTAGAATTTTTTTAGGACAGTCAAAAGCCCAGAATTTATCTCCACACACTAGACTATTAATAGTAATAACACAGCAATACAATCTGAATAGCAATAATCACAATGACAACGCTTATATTTACATAGTAAGTCAATCATTAGGCATTGATTAAGCCCTGCTACATGCTAGGCACTGTGCTAAGTGCTGGCGATACAAAGAAAGGTAAAAGACAATCCCTGTCCAAACTAAACTCAGGGACACCAAGGAAGTTGCCCACCTTCTCATCACCAGTGAATTCAAGAACTGGGGCTTGAACTCAGGTACTGGACACCAGTGCCCTGAAGCCCTACACCAATCTGTTTGTCGTTATTACATTGTGAAGATTTAGGGAAAAAATATATTAAATGTTTAGATGACCATATTCATTATTCATGTTTATTAAGCCTTTCTGCCAAGAGAATTTATGGTTTCCAATAAGTGTGTAGCTTGTAAATCACCAGGGGGTAAGGAATACTGAAAATTACCAAACTAATTCTGATTAGAACAAGTTCTTCTATATGAAGGGAAATGTAGTGATTTGCCCTGGTAATAGTTACAGTGTGCAAGATCTGCATGCATAACCAACTTGACCCTCTTCCAGTAAACTGGAGGCTATTGCTGGACAATCAATTCAATTGCCTTGCCAAGGTTCCAAAATCGATCTTCATATGACCAAAAGGTCATATGCCATCCTTCCATGTCATCTTCCACCATGGAGTGAGAGGAACCAAGGTCTTTATTTGGAATTCTCTTCTCCCTAACATTAAATCCTCATGTCATCCCTGGGAGAAAAGGAGAAAGTTGGTAGCATTGCCCCATTTTAAAAACTGCTCTTAATGTAAATATACACATAGAAAATCAGCATTACAGTCACTCTCAAGACCAGACAAGTGAATTTGGTTTGGTCTAGAATTAAACAAGAAGAGCTCTTCCTTGTGCATAGGCTTTTACTATTGTTGATCAAGTTAGACAATGAGTCAGCCAGTCTTACTGCTCCATAGGGTCATAGATTTACAGCAGGAAGACACCTTTGAAGTCATTGAGTGTAAACCTGCTCATTTTACAGATGAGAAAACTGAGGCCCTGGGAAGTAAAGTCACTTGACTAAGGCTACATAGGAATTTGAACACAGATCTCTGACCCCAAATACCATACCCTTTAAAGAGAGACAAAACCTCAGCCAAGTTTCACAGAGCGTTTTTCCTTTGTTAAAAAGTGAGACCATCCCTTGCTGAGCTTTTGCCCAGAGTATTTCCTTTACCCCAGATGCTTTTTTTCCCTCTGCCCTAAACTTCCTTCCATTTAGAGATTTGAAAGCTTGAACATGGTATGGAAAGAAAGGGGATACAGCAGAACTGGGATGCTTCTTTTAAGGCAAGCTTTACTGAGGTTGTAAGCATTTGTTAATGAAGGCAATAGTCTAAGCTCATATATGCATGATCTCTTCTATCCTAAGATCCTACAGAGGAGAAATATTCAATTGTTGACAGTTTCTCCCACTGTGCAAATCGCCTTGGAAATAGGTAAACAAATACACAGTTTGGAAGTTTAGAATGAAGAGAGGGAAGGATTATTTGGTTTGTGAAGAATTTCTCCACTGTGTCTCCCCAACAAAAAACAACGAAAATCACCTTTTTGAGTGAACTGGAATGACAGGATCAGAGATTTAAGGTTGAAAGGGAAATAAGAGGTCATCTAGTGTAACTCCTTCATTTTACAGAGAGAGAAACTGAGATCTAGAGGGACTAAGTGACTTGGTCAAGGTCTGGTTGACCTTCAAGGCCTCATCCCCCTCAGATGTTCTGTGCTCCTGTTATTCTACTACAGTGAGATGAGCCCATCTTTCATTTTTGCAATGCTAATTACTTTGCTGTTGGCTCTTTCCCCACAGTGACCACAAAAAGCAAATGACATACAGCTGAATATTCTTTCCCATATATATGATATACTGCATTGAAAGGCATTTCAAATGAGATACGTTTAAACTACGACAGAATGCAATGCCCTAAAAGGATTTTTTTGGGGGGGGCAGGGGGAGAAGGGAGGTCTGAAACTGGGACTTCATTAGAATAAGGAGTTTCTAGTTTAGAGACCTCCTCTCTTCCCAAGCAGGTAGGAAATGTCTACGATTTAAAGCTTGAAATCATTACTAAGAATACTAGGAGATTAAGTGATTACTTGGGGTCACACAGAAAGGGGACGAACTAAATGGAGGTCATCTTGTCCTCTATCCATTACACCACACTATAAATATATAGAAAAACCTATTCACAGCTAATGGCAGCAAGGTAGCACAGTGTCAAATCTGGCCTACATGTGTGACACTGGGTAAGTCATTTAACCTTGTTTGTCTCAGTTTCCTCATCTGTAAAATGACCTAGAGAAGGAAATGGCAAACCACTCCAGTATCTTTACCAAGAAAACCTCAAATGGGATCATGAAGACTTTGGACACGATTGAGCAACAAATTTTGTAGTTAAATAAATCTAGCATCCAGATGATGATTACTAAGTAGCAATTTCTCCCACAAAAAATAATAACCTTCAACTCCAGCAAAATGTTTAATAAACACTCAGAGATTTAGATTAGCTCTTTGAGCTCAAAATTATTATCCCCTTTTTACAGGTGAGGAAACTGAGTCACAGAGTTTTAAAGAGCTGCCTAAAGCCATGCCACAAGCAAGAGGCAGGGCCAGGCTAAAAAAAAACAGACTTGTTGGCTCCTCATCTGGTGAGTAGTTTCATGGAATCTACTAGGATTGCTCATAATTCCCAGTGAGTTATCCCACAACTTAATGTTCCAGGAACCTAAAAAAAAAACCCACTGTCACAAAGCTAATTGTTCCCACCCCCAAATCTGTGGCCTGGGGTTGAATCTGGTACTCTGGTTCATGCAGCACCATGACAGGAAGACGAAGATCAAGGCTTTGGCAGGAGGAAAATGAGCAAATCCAGATCAGTTTGCATCATTTCTACTTTCCCTGTTTAGGGAAGTTGTCTCCTGTATTACTCAGTAGTAAACTACATATCACTGCAGATGGATTAGCAGGGAGAACAGAGAGATTTGGGATTTGCTGTTTCCACTTCAAGTTCAGCAAACGTTTGTTAAATACATGATGCTGCTTACCATTTTATCTGCCTAGCTGGTAATGACCAGAATAGACCTGGGACTGGGGGTGACATTCCTTACCTCTCTGTTTTGTTTTATGGAAAGAAGGGGATGGAGTAGGGTCCCTATATGAACAAGAAGAATAAAATATAAAGGTGAATTCCCACATAGCTAAGGGTATGAACTTGATACCTGAGCAGAACAATCTCTGTATTCATCAGCAAGCCACCTTGAAGGTGTTCATATAGTAGCTATATACCAGAACATCACTGTTGCTCTCCCCACCATGAATGATATCATTGCTTGTACCACTGTCACCACAAAGGCAGTAGTTTGGGGCTTCTCCAGGACATGGCAACATTTCTCTATTGTAATGATCCCTACAGACTCCTTGGAGAATATCAGCTGGTGGCCAGAGAATTTAAATGGGATATGGAAGAAGTTAGTTTCTACCCCTGGACAATGACTCCAATTGCTTGTGGAAGTGATGAAACTGGCTGTTGTCAGGATATGGGGAGAAAGGGAGCCAGGAAGACTTGTTAGAGTGTCTTCTACTAGGTTTGTTGCTGAATCATTTTTCAGTTGCATCCAACTCTTCATGATCCCATTTGGGGTTTTCTTGTCAAAGATACAGAGTGGTGTGTCATTTCCTTCTCTAGCTCATTTTATAGATGAAGAAAGTGAGACCAACAGGGTTAAGTTACTTGGCCAGGGTCACACTGCTAGGCTGGATTTAAGTTCAGACTGATAAGTCTTCCGGATTCAGCACTCTATCCGCTGTGCCTCCTAGCTCTTCTGATAAGTAGGAGTAACCATACTTGAAGAGTATTCTTGTTTCTAAAATGCCTTGCCCTCTATGGATTATTATGGTAGCTACCAACAAAGTACAGTTAATGCTACAAAGTCCATGAGGGATGCTAGTTCAATCAATTCAATTGATTCAACAAATGTTTTCAAGTATATTTTTTCAAATGTTTGTATGTCAAGCACTTCAATAGGTACTGGAGAAGGTAAGAAGTTTAGGTAAGATGTAACCCACACATGAGACAGAATAGTGTAATGGTAAGGGGCAGGTCTAATGGCAAGAAGACCTGAATTCAAACCCTGCCTCCGATTCCTTCTATTAGTGTGACCTTGGGCAAGTCAGTTAACTGCTGTGGGCTTCAATTCTTCATCTGTAAAAGATGAAGGTTAGACTGAATGATGTCTAATGTCCCTTCCATCTCTAAATCTATGATCCTTGTCTTTAACATGAAGAGACAATACAAATATAAATAACTATAATACAATATCATACGTAACTGCATTCGAGAATGCAAACAAAGTGAGGTCCTGGGGGACTGGAGAAATCAGAGAGGCAGTCGTAGAGGAAAGTGGCATCTGAGCTGGGAATTAAAGAATGAGCAGAAATTTCCTGGCAAAGAATGGGAGGAAGAATATTTTAGGCACAAGAAAAAACATAAGCAAAAGTAAAGAGGCAGGAAAATATAAGTGTGGGAGACAATGACTAGTTCAGCTTGGGGAGAAGATATCCAAATCAAAGGGAACTAGTATCAAATAAGGCTAAAACAGTTGGGTAGTACCATAGTATGGAGAGCCTTGGGTATTAGACAAGGGGTCTGATTTAATCAGTAAGGAACAGTTTCACTAAAGTATTTTGAATGAAGGAAGGACACGTACTTTGCATAAGAAAGATTAGTGTGCACTGAAATGAAGGAATTGTTATTAAGGTTATGGTTATTATTGTTGCCACCGATGCTGAGAACTCTACGTAGCTTTACATAGTTCACTTTCCATAAAAGAATCCTTTTAAAGTAGGAAGTGCAAGACTTTGTAATGTCCATTGTGTACATTTTTTTAAAATAAAAGGCCAACAAGAGAAAAGTGGCTTATGGAAGGTCATGCAGCTGGTTGTTGTCAGAGAGAGAAGGGAGACAGGAAGATTTGTGAGGAAGCTATTACAAGTTGGCAGTTGGCAATGAGGACTTGCATTGGGTTGGCATCAAGGATGATAGAAGAGTGGCAAAGACAAACTACTGGAGAAAACCTTCTTTAAGGGATCAGAAAGAGGCATCTCAGAAGAAGACAGAGGAAGGGACTTAGGAGAAGAATAAGTAAGTAGAGTATTACATCTGAAACCAAAAGAAGAGAGAGAATCTGGAAAGAAGTGGTAGCTGACAATGGCAGATGTTGTAGAGAAGTCATGGTGGATAAGGATTGAAAAAAGGCCATTGGATTTGGTAATTAAGAGGTCATTAGAGACTAATGAGAGACCAGTGTCAACAGAGTGATGGGTATGGAAGTAGATTACCAAAGTTGAGACAGTGGGTGGTGAGGAAGTCAAAGTAGTAGATGTAGATATCTTTTCTAAGAAGTCTGTCAGTAAAGTGGACAAAAGAGAATTGAGTAGAAGGATGAAGCTGGCCCAGATCTATCTAATCTTGCAACGACTGAGCTGTTCTCAAGACTAAACAAACAAAAACCAGATTGAACAAAAACTGTATTATGTATACCCATAAATATGATGCAGAAACTTTCAGTATTTTCAGTCTCTAAAAACAGGGTATATTCTGTATACGAAGCAGAAAACTATTTTAGATTTTTTCAATCTCTTGAACAACTAGGTATAATATTTCACATCTTAGCTCAGTGTTTCCATAAGATTCTTGTTTGGTTGCCCCCTTGCTCCTGTTTTCAATCTGTTTACAATTCCAAATATATACTATTTTCTTAAGGATCCAGGGAGATTTCTCTGGGTAGATTGCTGCCTTGCTGTATTCTATGTACTAAAGATAAGAATAGAAGCCTGCATTTAAATGCTGGGATCCTGAGAAAAATGTACAAAACTGATTTTCCCAAAGGTCAGTTCTGACCAATGAAGTCCAGTGACTCCCTATCACCTCCAGAGCAGATGTAAACACCTTTGGAATTTAAAGCCCTTTACAACTTGATTCCAACCTACAATCCTACCTTATTGCATGCTACTGCCCTTCATGTATACTGTGATCCAGCCAAACGGACCTTAATAAACTTCCTCACACACAGGACTTCACTCCCATCTCCATGAATTTGCATTGGCTTTCCCCAGGGGTGGAAGGTATTTTCTCATCACCTCCATCTCTTGGAATCTCTAGCCTACTTCAAGGTTCAGTTCAAGTACCACCATCTATACAAGGCCTCCCAAACTAGAGTCTTCCAACTATCTTCCAAACTACTCATGCCTCCCCTTCCAAAATCACCTTGCATCTATTCGAAATATATTTTGTATAAACCTGTGCATGTAAACGCTCTGCCCTTTGGGTTATACTGTAAACTCCTTGAAGGCGCAGACTGTTTTCACTTCATCTTTGCGTCCCTAGCAACCAGCACAATGTCTGGTATAAAAGTGGGCACTTAATAAATGCTTGTGGATTGATTGGTTAACATCAGAAGGACCCACTTACCTTTGTGTCACTTCAGAAGAACAGAAAGGTCAAGGAGAATGAGACCTAGAAAAAGATCAATTAGTAATTAGGACTTCATTGACGACCTCTGAAAGAGCAATTTTATTAATGTGGTCCAGACAGTATCCAGATTACAAAGGGCTGAACAGGGAGAGGACGTATATCCTTCCATAGGTCTTTACAATGCTAGAAGCAACCTGCATAGTATTTATGTCAGTGTTTAGGCATACACAAGTCTAAGCTACAGGGAGGGGGGCGGTGTGGGGAAGACTGAGCATTAAAAGCTAGCAGTCTCACATCTGGATGCAAATGCCCTGGGTATTTGGATCCCAGAGTTCTCACTAGATCCAGTAAAAACAACCTGTCTAGTCAAGTCACTCCACTTTTCCCTCCACTGATAAATTGAGGATAATACTATGATTCTTAACTTGTTTATATAAAGTAATTGGAGAGCCCAGGATTAAAGGTATTATTTAGTATGAGTTCAAAGCATTATATAATTTTTTATTACTCTGTATTCTTGAGACTTTTTTCTGTTTGCTTGGCTTGCAAATCCAAGTCAGAGCTATAAAATATCTTTTATACTAGGACCTTTTACCCAAGTTGTTTCCCAACTTCACTTTTAAATCATACATTGAAAAAGAAACAGTAAAGATGGAGAACAGTGAAGATGAGCAGGATAATGAGATCATTGTATGATCATTGTGTATAACTATGGCCAAGTCTATCCACTTCCTTTGAATCCTGGTTTGGATTTTTTTGCCTCTTTTTTCTGCCTCTTTAATGAATGATTTTTGGACATCTAGGTGGCAAAATGGATAGAGGGCCAGGCTTGGAGGCAGAAAGACTCATCTTCATGAGTTCAAATCTAGCTTCAGACACTTACTAGTTGGGTGACCCTGAGCAAGTCACTTTAGTCTGTTTGCTTCAGTTTCCTCATCTGTAAAATAAGCTGAGGAAAGAAATGGCAGACCACTCCAGTATCTTTGCCAAGAAAACCCCAAATGGGGTCACACAGTCAGATACAACTGAAAAACAACTCAGCAACAATGAATGACTTCTACATAACTACTTGAATTTACTGTGTAGTAAATCTCTGCCATCAGTGACCTTGAGCAATTCAGTTCATCTCTCTAGGCTTCAGTTTCTCCATTTGTAAAATGAGAGACTCAGATGATACAATCTTTTAGGTACTTCCATGTGTGGGGGTCTGTGCTAGATTTGGAACTAGAGGAATCAGAGGACTTCTGGTCAACTCATGGCTCTGACATTTCATACCTGTGTGACTTTGGACAATTCATTTAACCTCTTTGGGTCCCCTTCCTCATTTGCAAAAGGAGGGGGTTAGACTAGCTGACATTTGAGGTTCATTTAAATTCTGAATCTATGATACTACAATCCTACGTACCTAAAATGATCCTTAAATTCAGGAATTAAGATGGGTCAAAGTATCGAGTTATTTCATTATTCGATCTTGTTTTCTTGGTTGAAGTCAGAAATGATTTCACCAAGGATCTGAGCTCTATAAAGTCATTTTTCATGAAATTCCCATCAATTTGAAACAGAGAATTATAGAAGCTTAGCACTGGAAGAAACTTGAGAGGTTATCTAGTCCAACCTTTCACGTAGTGAATGAATTTCTTCTATAATATCCCTAACATATCCATCAATTCTCATTAATAAAATATCAAATCCTGGAGGACAGGGATTATTTCATTTTTGTCTTTGTATTTCCAGTCTTACACATTTGTTTTTGGTTTAGACCTGTGATTTCATCACTTTGAGGAACTCCCCATGTGGAAACTCCCTACCCATGATGCAAATTAGTATTTATCTATAATTTATCGTCTTAAAATGTTGCCCAAGGCACTGAGCAGACAAGCAATTTGTCTATTGTCACAAAATAAATATGCAACAGAAATAGGACTGGAACCCACCTTTTTCTGACTTGAAAGTTGAATATTGATCCACTATGTCATGCTTCCTCTTAACCTTAACCATTGGAGTTGTTTAATAATTGTTGAAATGAATTGGCCATCCAACCTATGTGAACATTTTTAGTAGCAGGGATTTTAATGGTTTGGATATACTTTTTATTTCTATACTAAACCCCATCACAGAGCTCAAAATTCTTGGCATCACCCAACCTAGTTTAAAAATGCCAGCAACTAGACCTTCAGATATAGGAACCCTTTAGTTGCTGCCTCACTGGCTGCCTTTGTTCTGAGAATTTTCCCTCTTCTTCCAGGTTGCTGGAGTTCTAGAGTTGGAAGAGATTTTAGTAGCCATCTAAACCAACTGAAACTCCCTCCCCCAGAAAAAAGAACCATTGCCATGACATACTAGAAAAGTTATTATCTGTTGTCTGTAAATACTTCTAGTGAGAGAGAAGCCATTGCCTCCTGAGTGGCCCATTCCACTTTTGGACACCGTTAAGTATTAAAAAATCTTATCCTGACATCCAGCCAAAATTGGTTTGTTTGCAGATTTGCTAGCTATTCTACTAGTATTTCAAGCCATTGCTATTAGTTCTTCCCCTGAGACCAAAGAGAAAAAGTCTAATACTTCTTCCATATGACAAAGCATCATATACTCAACAGCTATCATATTTCCCTTGAGTCTTTTCTCCAGGCTAGACATCACTAGTTTCCTCAAGCAATCCTCATAGGGCAGGAACTAAAGGGCCTTCACCATCATCGTTGCCTTCCTCTAGAGACATTTTCCAACTTAGTGTCATTTCTAAGTTCTAACCCCAGAGCCAAACACAGTCTTCCAGATGAGGACTGGCCAGAACCACATAGTAGAATTCTCACCTATTTATCCCTAGAATCTATGACTCTCTTAATGAAGCCCAAGATCCCATTCATTTTTTTTGTTGGCCGTGTTAGGTTGCTGACTCATATCAAGCTGAGCTGAATTGCTTTCTTACTATGCCTTCCCAATCTTCAGTTTGTGAAGTTGATTTTTTTTGGACACAAGAGTAATATTTTACATATAGCACTATCAAATTTCATCTTATTAAATTCAGCCTGGTGTTCTAAGCCAGTCAAGACCTTTTTAAATCTTCTGTCATTTAGGATATTAGTTATCCCTCACAGATTTGTGTCATTTGCAAATTTGATAAGTGTGACATCTATGTGTTTACCCAAATCATTGATAAAAATGTTAAGAATGATAGGACTAAGCATAGATCCCTGTGCTACTCAACTAGAGTTGTTCTTGCACCTTTAATGGCTACTAATCATATACCTAACAAGTAATCATCCAGCCATCAAGCCATTTAGTGAGAGGGAGCCCATCATCTCCCCTTGATACACACACACACACTTTCTCCAGAAAACATTTTCTTGACCCTATTTCTTCCCTTCACTATCAAACTTCTCAGAAAAATAGAATAAGATTCTTTAATTGATATCTCTACTTTCTCATTGCCCACTTTCTCCTTAACTCTTTATAATCTGATTTCAGCCCCTACCCCTCTAAAATTATTCTTTCTAAAGTCATTAATCCATGAATCATTGAACCTAATTCTCTTTTCCTAGCTATCAATCTCCTTGACCTCTCCTTAACCCTACAGATTCACTCATATTCAAAATTCCAGATTCATGATCATAGAATTTCCAATAGATTTAGGAATGCTGATGCCAAAATTGAATTGTCAGTACGAAGAGAATTTATGGATGGCTCTCCCCTCCAGTCATCTGATATGATTTTGGTAAATGTAATTAATTTGTTTGAGGTTCAGATTGAAGCAGAAACCCCAAATGTCCTTGTTCTGGAAGAATGGAAATACCTGTTTTTACCTTAGAGCCATTTGGAATGGGTCCTAGACTTCTGAAAAGAATGCAGTTGCTACTCACAGACCTGAAGAAGCCTTTAGACTAACTGATATTAGACCTGAGGCTTGGATCCAAATCTCTCTATGTTTAAGAGCTTCTTTCACCTTTTGATGGGCTTGTGATTTCAGTGATTTGGATACTCCCTCTAATTGCAGAAATCAAAACCTAACCATATTTGATCATCTATAAACTCTTGACCTCATCAACCTTCCACAGTCTATCCAGTAAGACAGGAGCCTTCCTTTACGTCTCATGGTACCACATGAGTATCCATTATATGACATTTATTATCCCTTCCTTGGTCTTGCTCCATTACTGGTTCATCATCTTGTCCAGTCATACCTTTTGGATGACATCTTTTCTATCACTTTTCTCTTGAAATTCATTGTGGATGATATGTTGTAGCATAACTATACCCACTATGAGTCCATTGCGCTTTGGATGATCTATAATTTTGATTCTTCATAGATTGTGGGACTCTATGATTAGCAGCCACTTAGAATCCCTAGAAGATTCAAAATGGTGATTATAAATAAAACTTCTGTATCAGAGAATAACTTGGGCCCCTGAAAGTACAGTACTATTTTCTAACTACAATTTAGCCTTCAAGTAAACCCCAACTCACCCCTACCACCAAAATTATTTTGATTTGAATGAATGAATGGAAAGGAATCAAGTACTTATTATGTGCTTGTCACTGTGTTCCAGTTTGGGGATACAGATATGAAAAAAAAAAGACAATCCCTTCCCCCAAGGAGTTTATATTCTAATAGAGAAGACAAAACATACCAGAGTGATAGCCAGGGAAGGGTGTTTTGGTCTGAGAAGACACAGAGATAGTAAGTAGAATCATAGGACAATTTATTGAAACCCCTTCTCCAGGAATGCTAGTGTTAATTTGATCACTGTTCCTTGAGTAAGGGGGAGAAAGCAGGAAGTTGGAGAGTGGGGTGGAGTACTCACATGGTAGCACAGCATGAAGATGGCCAGAGTATAGTATAGTGGGTCTGAAGCTAGTTAGATGTGATGAACTGTCAACAATCAGGAGAGACTTGAAGTGAATTCTATTTTTTTCCATTGAAGGAACTGTATTTTTATTAGACTAATATTAAAATTAAGTTAGTTTCCTTAAACACATCCTCTGATAGAGGCACAAGATGACTCAGAGCTATTCTGAGTGTTAAAGGGAAGCCGGACTCAAATGAAAAATCTGTTTCATTAGATAACCCACAAAGTTGGTCATATCATGGTTCAATCTAAACAATAGGATTGGTAAATTTCTGATTTGGGAATTTGACAAACTTCAGTTGGGAGGATGACAATCAGTTAAGAAAGCTGAAGGACATTCAGTTCAAAATTGACAAGGGCCTGGGAAAAAGGGTTTATTATACTCTGCAACTGATTTTTCTCGGTTGATCATTAACCTTTGCAAGTTTTAGTTTCATTCTTTCAAATATGAAGACAATAGCAATTTTCTGTCATCAACATCAGTTGGTTGATTGGTAAATAGACAGTTAATATTCCCTATGCATACAAATTCATATTCCTTCCATTTTATATTGGAATAACTTACTATTTCTACCCAGTGTTTGGCAGAGTTAAATGAACTGACCCAAGGTTTCACATGCAGCCAAAGTAAAAGAAAACAAAGCAAAAACAAGCATCTCATAAAGGAAATGTTCTTGAATTTAAAACACACATATGAAACCCTGAGTCGTCAGATTCTCAGGCATAAGGTGTGGCTAGTGGAATAGAATATTCATTCAGAAGATCATTAGAACAATGAAACTCCTGGCTGCACTAATATACAGTGGAAATTCCTCCAAATGATATCCACTAATCTAGTCTTCACTCCAAATCACTGAAATAAGAGGTACTGTCATCTATATATAATTGAATGTACAAGAGCCAAGGTCTCTGAATTCCAAATGCAACAACCAAAGACTTTGAATTTTAACTTTATGGGGACCATGGCAAGACTATTTGGAACAATTTAGACTTTCAATGTCACCAAAGATTACTTTTTAAAAATCTCCTAATATGTTTTAGAATGAGTTTCACTAAGGGGACATTTAAGGTCTTTGCATAGGTCTGAAACAGTGTGGAAGAAAGGAATCAATTAGCAACATCTGTATTCCATTAATACGATCAGGCAAAGTAGAAGCTAAAGCTACCGAGGCCACCAGTCTAAAAATAGAATAACGTGAAGCTGACCCACTGTATTTTAGAAGAGTCTGGTTGTGGCTCCGGTCTCAATTTTTCCCTCAGTCCTTTACTAGTGATCATCAATGGTCATTGAGAGTGAAAGGGTTGGTTTTATTCCCCCAAAAGAAAAAAAACCTTCCCCGGATCATCACTGTAACCAAGAGGACCAGAATCTTGTCTAAGTAGAAAGGGATGAACAGCAATAGAAGTCTGATAAAGTGAGTCACACATGTTCAAGAAGTCTTGAAAGGATCCCCTTCTAAGCTATCCTGGAAGTGAAAGGATGCATTTTTTCTTTTTAAAGAGATGTGATCATTACCAGGGCTTCAATCAGATTGGATCCCACAAGATCTTAATCTAGTGCATGTAGCCAATGTAATTATGTCCTTGAACAACCATTTGCCTCACCTAGAATAACCTCAGCCACCTAACTTTAGCCCACAGAGATGTTCTAGCCTTCCATTATAATAAAACAGGGACTCTTGATCTTAATCTGCACATCACCGAGAAGCCTTGCAGAATCTCAAAGGGGTTCCCTATTGTGCTTCCCAAAGATCATGAAGATCTTAGCATAGACTCCTGGGAACCAATATGGGAATTTCTTTGCTATTTGCATCTAGTTTGGTATCACTAGTGATTCCTTCCATGTTGTGAATTACTGACCTTAAATCCATCACTTCCACCATTAGAATGGTTGGCTCAGTGGATAGAGAGCTGGGACTGGAGTCGGAAAGATTTATCTTCCTGAGTTCAAATATGGCCTTAGACACTAACTAGCTGTGTGATCCTGGGCAAGTCGCTTAACCCTGTTTGCCTCAGTTTTCTCATCTGTAAAATGAGCTGAAGAAGGAAATGGCAAACCACTCCAATATCTTTTCCAAGAAAACCCCAAATGGAGTCATGAAGAGTCAGACATGACTGAAATGACTCGGCAACAACAGAGAAGGTTAAATCACATTCCTGAGTATATTAAGAAGGCACATTTGCTTGGAATGAATAAACAAATGCAGCAACATGCATTTTTTAAGTGCTTACTATGTGCCAGGTACTATGCTGCATACTGGGGATGGAAGACCAGAAGTTACATAGTCCTTCCCCACAAAGAGCTTACCCTTTTATTTTCAGTAGGAATGGTAGTATTGGTTTGAATACTGTTTTAAGAGAAAGAAATGGAAAGGAGAAGGAGATAGTAGAACACTAGGTTTAGTCAGAAGATTTGAATTTGAATTCTGCCCTTGCCATCTGTTCTGAATGGAGAACAAGGAGTATTCTAACTCTTACTTCGGGACCAGACTCTCCCTTTACCTCTTTCCCTCAGTAACTTTTTCTCCTTTCAAAACCACTCAATCAAAATTTTATACCCAATCAGAAGGATGGTAGCTATAATATATTAACCCTCTCCATCATTCTCCTTCCTTTCTTGAGAAGTTTGGCTCCTGGCTTATCATCTTCTCCTCCCAAACTCCTGTGGGAATTTAATATCCAAATAAATACTCCCTTAAACACCCTGACATCCCATTTTATCAGTCTCCATAAGTCCCATGACCTATTTCTTCACTCTATCTCAGCCGCACATAGGGAATGGTCACACGGTAGATCTTGCCATTATCCACAAATGTTCAACTTTCCTAATCAGAAACTCTCACATTCCTCCATCTAACCATAACCTCCCATCATTCCACTTCTCTCTATGCTCCAGCCCTCCTACAATTCTTCTCCCTCATTGGGCTCATGACACAGTCACTAAAAAAAGGTCATACCCTCTACAAAGTACAGAATATTTTCTTCTGACTTGACTTTTCCTCCTTTTCCAACCTCAATTCCATAGTTAGGCATTTTCACTTACAGTCTCCCAGACTTGTAAATCCTTTGTCCCCTATCGGATCACTGCTCTTTTTGTCAAACCTCAGTTCTGGATTATTCCTCCCATCAGTCTCTTTGTCTCCAACTTCCAAGCTGCTGAAGGAAGAGAAAGGAAATTTCCCAGTGACACCAATAGGGTACATTGCAAATCCCTGTTATTCCCCATTAACTCAGCTCTCACTGCAGCAAAGCAGTCCTTGCAGTCTTACCTCATTGATTCTGTCACTCTCCACAGAAGTTCTCTTCCCTTCTCAAACCCGCCATACCTCCTTCTCCCCACTCTCTCTCAGCTGAAGAGCTTATCTCTTAGTTTGCTGAAAAGACTGAGGTCATCTTACTTGAACTCCCTTTTCTCCTATTCTCTTCATATCAAAGCCCTTTGACATCATCTCCCATTCCCTCCTGCTTCCCCCAGGATCAAGACAAGGAGATGACCTTTTTTCCTTGCCAAAAATAACTTCTATATATGTGCTCTTAGCACTTAGTCTTATTCACTTACTTGTTCTCTGGTAGACTATTGCATTCTCACCTTTGTCTCTCTCTCAACAACAAAAATCAGAAGTGAAGCTTGAGATACCAACACAAATGGGGAACTCGCCAATCACAAGCAAAGGCAGATAAAAACAACGTACTGATGTGGTATGTTTAGAAGGAAGTTCCTTCATAATATTTCCTGGGACACAAAGGTTTTTTTTATTTTATTTTCAATAATATGCATAGATCAGTATTAAACAGGGAGCTTTTAAAAGAGGTCTGCTTTATAAATATTGCATCAGTTTTCAGGAATATTCCTATCTGTCTCCCTTCCCGGATCATTGCCTTGTCATGGAATGGGGGCTTGCATATCTCAATGAAACTCTGAGCTGTTTTGTGCCAGGTTACCCACAACAGACAGATAATAGTGGAGAGTTCTGGAAAAAAAAAAAAAGGTGATCCACTAGAGAAGGAAATGGCGAACCACTCCAGTATCTTTGCCAAGAAAATCCCATGGACAATATTAGTGTGCTATAGTCCACGGGATCATGAAGAGTTGGACGCAACTGAAAGACTGAACAGCAATAACAAATTTCACAGCTATCATTCTTGGAAAACCTACAGAGTTGCATGGAGGTATACATGTATCTTCTCTCTACTCACATAATGGTCTTCTACTGACGTATTTCTCTAAGATATTCAAAAATTAAAGTTTCAGGAGAATTCACCAATTCAAGAATATTATTTTAAAAGACATGCCCACCAATGTGATATCTTTAAATAAACTTTTATTACTATTTTTTACTTTCATATAATTTAAATATTCCAGTATATCCATTCTCTATCCCAAAGGCCATCCCTTCTAAAAAAAAAAAAAGGAATTTTTAAAAAGAGGAGAAAAACAACTCAGCAAAAATACACTACACATTGGGAGAAGGCTGATATTGTATACAGTGTTGTACACCCGTAGTCTCTCACCTCCACAAAGAAGGGTTCAGACTTGGACATTATAATCTCATGGTATTTGGTTTCAATTTTTTTTGTAGTTGATGTTCTTTCTATTTATGTTGTTGTGGTTTCTGTTTACATTGTTTCCCTGGATCTTCTTCTTTCATTTTGTATCAGTACATATAATTATCACCAGGCCTCTTTGTATTCATCATATTCATTATTTCTTTTAGCACATGAATGTTTCATTAACTTCATATAACCTTTGTTACCCTTCCCCAAACAACAGGCATCTACTATTTCCAGTTATTTGCTTCTACTAAAAGGGTTACTATAAATGTTTTGGTATATATGTAAACTTTTGTCTTATCAGCAATTATGTTTGTTTGTGGTTTTTTTTTTAAGAAAAGGAGATCAAGCACATCCTTTTATTTAATAATAATATCCATTATTTTACAGCTTCTGTCATGTATAGCAGCTCTTTTACCCAAAAAGTTCAGAAACTCAAGTGTCCCAAAAGTCTTGCCTGCATTGGGAGTAGAGTTAGGGGGGTTGCCTCCATTAGGATGGGGTCAAGGAGATAAAGTTCCCTGCCTAGGGAAAAAGTGACAGGATTATAAATAAAATCTAGGTGTCCTTCAGGAGACCACAACCTATTCTTTCTACTTATAACTATAATGTTTTGGCTCTAGGGTCTACATATCTTAGAGGTACAGTAGGGAACTGGATCCAGTCCACATAACCCAGTTATTTCTCTAACCAGTGATAGAGGTCAAAAGTTTCACCACTTGATAGGATACAGATGTCAAATATGAGATGGGTATCCCAGAAGAAATTGTTCCTAAAAACTATGACTGTAGTGTGTGCCTGCTTTTATCCCAGAGGTGGATTTTAGACAGTTGGTGTCAAAGCACATGGCTGAAGCCGAGTCCTCTGAGCCTGCATTTCTGGCAGGTGCCTGGAGTGATAGGGGAATAGTTGGTCTCTCTACGCACTCAAACATGAAACCTTGGAAAATATGCATCCTGAGGAAGTCAGCCCAGGCTTCACACTGAGGATCAGGTACAACTTGTGAGCCTGCCCATCCTATAAGGATATTTATTGTGTTTTTACCGTGAGGTGAATAAATGGGAGGTTCAAAATTTTGACTTTATGGAGCATTGTCTTAGGAGAAAGAAACTAATTATAAATTTAAATTGATATTAATATACTATAGGTGTTCTCATTTTTGAAGATGAGGAGACTGAGTGCCAGAAAGGTTGACTGTCCTACCCACCAAATTGGTCAGTGGCAGAGACAGTGTTAGTGATGTCACTCTTAGGCAGAAAGACATGAGGGCACTCCTTGGCTCTGCCAAGTTTATTAGCTACATGTTCATGGGCAAGTCATCCTTGTCTCACCAAGCTTTGTGTGTGTGTGTGTCTATAACTGTGTCAGGAACACCCTGTCAAAGAGCCTCTTGTACAACTGCAAACTGTTACCTATTCTTGAACTCCAAAGTTGCTTGGGACACTGACAAATTACTTGGGAAAGGAAGGGAATATGCATTTACATGTCTACTATGTGTCAAGTACTGTGGTGAGTGTTTTATAAATATTAATTCATTTGGTCCTCTCAACAACCCAAGATGCTATTGTTACCTCCATTTTTCATTTGAGGAAAGTGAGGAAGACAGAGGTTAAGTGACTTTGCCCAGGGTCACAAACTATTAAGTGTCTGAGGCTGAATTTAAACTCAGGTTTTCTGACTCCAGTTCAGATCTGATCTCAGACACTTACTAGATGTATGACTCAGGACTGTTTCTCTCTATTTCCTCATCTGTAAAATGAGCCGGAGGTAGAAAATGGCAAACCACTTCAGTATCTTTGCCAAGAAAACCCCAAATGGGTTCACAAAGAGTTGGACATGACTGAAAAGACTCAGCAACAGCAACAAACAAAACTTCCTGATTCTAGGCTTAGAGCTCTATCCACTGTATAACCTAGCTACCTGTAAAGGTTAAGTGTCTTTCCCAGGGTCACTCAGCAAAATGTCAAAGAGTGTCAAAGATGAGTCAGTTCTTCCTCTACTGTATAATGCTGCCATTTTTTTAAGATCTGCAATTTCATTGGTACAGGGAATTTCTAATGAGGAAATCCTCTTTACCAATACAGTGCAGCACTGGTTCTGTATTATAGCCATAAAGAGCTTACCTAGAATATTACAATGCTAAGTAACTTGTTCAAGGTCACAGAGCCAGTACACATCAGAGGTAAGATTTGAACCTAAGCCTTCCTGATGCCAAGACTATTTCTCTCTGTGATACGTATAAGCTAGGTAGCACCATGGATAAAATTTTGTACATGAAGTTAAGAGGTTATTTTTGTTTTTCAGTTTTATCCAACTCTTCAAGACCTCATTTGGGGTTTTTATGGCAAAGATATCAAAGTAGATGGCCATTTCCTTCTCCAGCTCATTTGGCAGATGAGGAAACTGTGGGAAACAGGGTTAAGTGACTTGCCCTAGATCATACAGCTAGTATCTGAGGACAGATTTGAATTCAGGAAGATGAATCTTCCTGACTTCAGGCTTGGCATTCTATCCACTGTACTACCAAGCTGCTCTTGGAGTTAAGAGGGCCTAAGTTCAAACCTAGATCAGACACTTATTAGCTGAGTGACCTTGAGTAAGTAATTTAACTTTTCCCAGGCTTAGTTACTAGCTGTAAAATAGAGATAATAATAGCATGTACCTCACAGGTTGTGAGGATCAGATGAGAAAACATGTAAAGCATTTTACAAATCTGGAAATGCTATATAAATGCTAACTAGCCATGTCAGGCTTCCTTTTTATAGTTTGTAAAATGAGGTACGTAATACTCATTATTTTTAAAAGACATTAATAAAATGGAAAGAGTTTTATTGCTGTTCATGCAACTTATTCTAATAAGGTAAAATACCTATTTGTGCTCAGTCTAGCAAGCTGGCTGGATGGGCATTGTGATACACCATTGGATATTGTAGTCCTTTGTATCTGCCTCAGTCAATGGTGAGGTTCTTAAAGGCATAGACTGGTGGGCACCCATATCTTTGTCTGCCCTGAGATACCAACACTGTACCTTATAGCACGAGACAATACAGAAATATTTGCTCAATGAACCCAAAGTTCTTCAAGCTATAGATCCTTAGGTGATTATGTGGATAGAGCTCTGGGCCTGGAGACAGGAAGACCTGAATTCAAATCCAGCCTCTGACATTCAATAGTTGTGTATGACACTGAGTGTCCTTTCACCTGCCTGCCTCAGTTTCCTCAACCATGTGGTAAATATTGCAATTACTATTAAGCTAATCATATTGTCAGTTTCGTCTCCATCTCCTCCTGGAACTCCAAGTAAAAGGAAATTTGCATCTCAGCATATATAGTAAATCCATTTACCCATAGAGAAAGTGATTTTCTTTTATTCTCTACTCAGTCTCCACGACAGTCTTGGAAGGCGTTCTAGATGGAGCTAGGAGGTCTGGGTTCAAATCTTTAACTCATAACTTGAAAACATGGGCATAATATGAAGATACTTATGCAATTTTACCTCACAGAGATTGTGTGAAAATAATAATAGCTATCATTTATAAAGGGCTTTAAGGTTTGCAAAGTACTTTACAAACATTATCTCATTTCATTTTCGCAACAACCCAGGGAGTTAGGTGCTATTATTACATTAACAAAGGAGGAAACTGTGACCAATAAAGGAGGCTCACATAGCTGGTATCTGAGGTGGGATCTGAACTCTTCCTGACTACAGAGCCAGCATTCTATCCATTTCAACACCAAGCTGCCTTCTAAGAACTTTTAAATTTTGATGATGATGAAGATGAAAGTATTTATAAAGTGTTTTAAGGTTTGTGAAGTACTTTACAAATATCTCATTTTTATGCTCAAAACAATCTTTGGAGGTAAGTGTTATCATTATTCCAATTTTACAGATAAGGAAACTGAGGCAGATAGCAGTTAGGTGACTTGCTCAGGGTCACATAGAAAGTGTCTGAAGCTGGATTGAACTGAGGTCTTCCTGTCTCCAGGCCTGTCTCCAGCACTCTCTCCACTGTACCATATACGTTATCATGATTAGAAATGAGAACAGTTAGCCTAGACTTCTTTATTCGTATATGAGATAGAATTGCATAGCCTGAGCATCAGAAGCATTCTATGATGAAAACCATTAGCTATATCCCGTTTAAGGCAAAGGTAAGTTGCTGGAAAGAAAGTCTTGACTATACTAGCAATTCTCTGCTTCTTTGGTATAAGAGATGACATGATCCCTAGCTATCATCTCTGCTGGGTCAGCTGTCAAGTCTTTTACAAGCATCTGACTTTGTGTCTCTAGAATTTTCTGGTAAATGTAGACTTTTCAGGGGTATAGAACACAATAGCAGAAGTGGGAAAATGAGCATAGATCTAGGAGTCAGGAATATGTAGAGAGCTGGAAGGCTTACATAGCCTTCCCATAGATGACCTCGTTCAGTCTTCTCATTGACTTTGTAAGGTAAGTGCTATTATTAACATCCCCATGCAGAGGAGAAAGCCGAGGTTCAGAGAAATGTTGAATGACTTGCCCAAGGTTACACTGGTAATAAGTATATGAAGGAGAGCTTGACTGTAAGTCTCCTCCTTAGCAGGATAGCTAGGTGGAGCAACGGATAAAGCACCAGGTCTGAATTTAGGGAGACGAGTTCAAATCTGACCTCAGACATGAGCTGTGTGACCTGGGCAAGTCACTTAACTCTGTTTGCCTCAATTTCCTCATTTTTAAAATGAGCCAGAGAAGGAAATGGCAAACCACTCTAGTATCTTTGCCAAGAAAGCCCCACATGGGGTCATGAAGAGTTGGACACGACTAAACCACTCTTCCTCTACCCCAACCTTGCTTCTTGATCTGTGTGGTGCTGGACAAATCACTTAACTGTTAGCATTTATTTAATGCCTTAGGTTTACATCTGACCTTCACAACAACCCTATGAAGTAGGTGCTATAAAAACCTACATTTAACAAATGAGGAAATTAAGAGACACAAAGACTAACTGATTTATCCAGGGTCATGCTAGTAAAATCTGAGGCAGGATTTGAACCCATCTTCTTGAAATCAACTACCATCTACTGTGCCATCCAGAACAGCATGTTCCATACTACAGGTCCACCTATACTAAGGCTAAATGTATCTGTATTTTTTGCTTGAGGACAATTATTTTTACAGATTTTACTGAAAACCTGAATCTGGCCAGCAAAACAAACTACATTTCACACAGTGAAGCTGCTGGAACCTGTGTTCCTGTAGATGAGAGAATATTTCCATTACGTTGCTAAATCTAGTGCTTGTAGCATGAGAAAAACACACACACACACACACATTCCATTTGTGCCCCGCCTGGTCACATGGTCTTTTAGCTACAATTCTCAGAGTCCCTTGGGGCATAGAAATGGGGGGGACAAAGTATATAATGAGGAAATGGAGGCCTAGTGAAAGGGCACTTGAGTCCTGGCCAGGGACCCATAGTACAAGTTTGGACTGGGCTGAGAAAAAGACTTGTGTGCCATTTGTAACTTTCCTGCCTCAATTGCAGCCTGAAGACTTCTTTGGAAATATGTTTGAATGACAGCATGAAAGCATTGATGTAGATAAAATGATTTCTTCTCCATGAGAGTTAGTTACTCATCACTTGAAAAAGTATGGGACGCCTTTCTTTGGAACTCCTTCCAAATGCCACTGGACCTCATTTGCTCTAAGATGGTAATTCTCCAACTAGGGATCTTGACTTCAGGAATGGAATGAAGAGAGGGTAGATGCACTGAAGTTGCTCTGAGAAGCAGTCCCTCAGTCCACTCCATCAACATGCATTTATTAAACTCTTAATAGGAGTCAAATACTATGGTATGTACTGAAGAGTAAGAAAAAGCAGAAGGAGCCCCTGGCTTTAAGGAGCTTACATTCTAGTAGGGGTGAAAATGTTTCATTACTGGTTTTGACTGAAGGAAGCAGGAATTGGCCAGGTCACTTCTGGCCTATGATTCTCTGAATTTATTCTTCTAAGATTCAATCGGGTGAGGCCCAGGTGGCAAACTTCATTCCTTGTTCCTCTTTGAGCCTTCTCATGATGTCTTGAGTAAATGATGAAACTCCCATTCAGCGTCTATTTCTGCATGCATTCTGGGGATGGAAGCTTTGCAGAAATCAAAAAAAAGAGGACCTACTTTCTGTGGTCATGCCCTGGCAAGGAACTTGAAAGCCAAGGTCTTTGTTTCTTGGAAGAGTTTTACTCATGTGCCATGGATGGAGTGTATGATGCTTCTTCTTTCTCTCTAATCCAGACTTTGTGTTTTTTTAGCAGTAGCTATGTCACATTTTCTACTGCAACTTGAGGCTGATTTAACAAATACTAAGTGAACATAAGAATGTTAGTGAAAAAGAGGAATGAAAATAATTCACTTCTGAAGTAGTTATCTTACTATTCCAAAATGCTTTGACTTATACCATCTTATTTCAACTTACCACTAATCCCATAAATATGGTAAAGCAAGCATCACTATTCCCTGTCTACAGACAAGAAAGCTGAGAATTCTGTGACTTTTACAAAGTAATGCTGCATAGAAGTGATTAAGCTAAGGCCCAAACCCAGGTCTTCTGACTCCAAGTCACTTTGCTCCCTCCCTCTCCATTTTATTCCCAGCACAGCACCCAAAACCAGAGACCCTTCCCTAGACAATTTAACTTCCTAGCCTGGAGCCCCCATTGTCCTAATTGTCCATGTGAGTGTCCCACATGGCCCACCATCCCTAGGCCAGCTCCAGACATGTTTCGCTTTATCCCTTGGCCATATTCTTTCCAATAGCCAACCCTCCATCTGCTCCCACCCCGTTTCTCAGTTCTAGAACTACAGCCATATCAATTCTGCCATTGCTACTGGAAGGGTGTGTCAATCTACTCTCATATTGCTCCATTCACCAAATCATAACTTCCCAAATTAAAATACCCATTTCCTTATTTATACTGCCTCTCCCTACAGAATATAAGCTTCTTGAAGGAAGGTACTATTTCTGCTTTGTTACCTCTATAATAAGAGATTAATAAATACTTTTCCAATCATTCCAGTCCTGTGTTCCTTCTACAGCATACGACACTGGAGAAAGCCAGCATAATAAAGAATTAATACATCTAGTACTAACTGACCTAGGAAAACATTAGTAATTTTTGGGGGAAATAGCACTGAAGTTAGAAGTCTTGGGTTCATATCTCAGATCTGACATTAACTACCTGTGTGAAAATAGGAAAATCACCTAATATCTCCGGGTCTCTGTTTCCTTATCTGTAAAACAAGGAGATTTGGTCTAGATGGCCTCTAAGCTCCTTTCCAGCTGTAACATTCTTTGATCCCAAGTACAGGAATAAATCAGGGCAGCTAGGTGGCACAGTAGATAGAGTGTCAGACCTGGATTCAGGAAGATGAGATTTCCTGAGTTCAAATCCAATCGCAGATACTTACTAGTTGTTTGACCCTAGGCAAGTCATTTAACCTTTTTTGCTCAATTATCTCATCTGTAAAATGAGCTGGAGAAGGAAAATGGCAAACTGCTCCAGTATCTTTGCCAAGAAAACCCCAAATTGAGTCACAGAGAGTCAGACATAATTGAAAAATAATTGAACAAAATGGAAATAAATAATGCTTCTTCCAGAATGGAACTTGGACCAAATATTTACACTATATTATTTGACACCAACAAGGATACATTTAGATGTCAGATCCAATCCCTCCATTTTAGAGATGAGGAAATCAAAAGTCCAAGAGACGATCTTGCCCCAAATCACACAGGTCTTAAGTGACAGAGGCAGGATTCAAACCCAGGGTCTCTGACTCCAAATCCGTTGTCCTTTCCAGAGTATCATACTGGTGTAGTCTCCCTTCTCATACAGGCTCCATTAAGGAAAATCAGCTATCAGGAAGACGTATGTGTAGTGGGGAGGTGGGGGAAGGGAGTGATCACACACTCACAGTCATTCAGGGAAGTGACATATACTTGATAGAGAGTGAGAAATTTCTCTACCTACCATGCAGGTTCCCAGGAGGTCCTGATTCATATTCAATGTAATCTGGTTGCCTGTGGAGTGAATCAGAAAGCAATTTCCTCTCTTGCTTATTGCTTATTTTTATTTATCATCTTTATTGCATGTGCCTATTGCATAATAGCCTGCAGACATGTTTGCAAATAGAATGATAATAAAAATGAAAGCCCCTACCATTAGAGCTTACAATCTCTCTAGTCAGAGAACACTATGCCACTGGCTAGCTGTTCTAAGAAGATAATGTCATATGCCTGCTTGTTTTTCCTGTACTCACAAGCCTCAGGTAGCTACATGGCTCTTCTATTTGGAAGAAGAATTCTTAAGTCAGTAACTTTAATAATTTGGTCCTGGATGGTAAATCTTATATATGCCAACATGAATAGTCACGTTGGTGCAAATCCCTCTATTCTAGAAACACAGAGAATGTTTACTACATCCTCACCCTTCAAAGGAAAAAAATAGACTCCATCAATGTAATTTTTTAAAGCTAGTAATCAGCTCTTTCAAGCACCATTTCATGACCAGAGTAAAAAAAAATCAGAACCACTGGAATGAGATCTCCTTCACAATTTCAGGGGACATGAGAAAATGAAGGAAAAGCCATTGAGGTTTTTTTTAGGAAAAACATAAGCACTGAGCAACATCTAAAGGAAATCTGGATTGACCACTTCTGCTTATCCCCTTTCTATCTGATAGAAGGATGTCGAGTCTCAGCCTAAAGTCACAACTTCCAAGGAAGATGAATCACGACTCTCTTGGCAAAGTGCTCCATGGCCTAACTATTCTTATTATTGTTTTGTTTCTCTCCTTTCCTCCTCCTTTTTGTTCATTAACAGAAAAAGTACAAAGACATGAACAGAAGAAGAAGAGCTTAAGGTCACTGAGGTCCACAAACTCAAGAGCTGAGTGCTTACTGAATTGAATTCTGATAAATGTCAACAAGGGCATCACGGGTAAAAGTTATTCCTCTTTTCCCTTTGTCTCTGGAACAGTTAAGTTTTGGCATGAGATTTTGAAAGATAGAGGTGTCAGGGAAAGGACCAGAGTCTGGAAATCAAAGAACCTTGATTCAAATCCTCACTTTGCTTATTACCTTTGTGACTGTGTGCAAAGAAGCTTCATCTCTCTGGGCTTCAATTTCTTCATCTGTAAAATTAGAGGGTTGGACTGGATGACCTCCAAGGACCCTTCTGACAATAAGTTGATGATCCCATGATATGGAGTGCTCAGGCTATTTAACATTCAAGAACATGATTTAAAAGGATACTTCAAGCTCAATTTTTCTTGGCCCAGTAAAAACCCTTTAAGACTTCATCAAATCTGGTTTTCTTTACTATTTGTCAACATATTCTTAAATTCCTTCCATTTTAACCAAGGTCTCTTACAGGTCTAAATTCAATATTCTACATAAAACTTTTATGGCATGATCACATCTCATCAGATACATTTAAGATGTTGGAAACAGTTGAAATTCTACACAACATACTCCATAAAACTGAAAATTAGTTGCTGTACTTAATGCTACATAATTCTATCTGGGCTCCCAGACTATAACTAGGGCAGGGCAGAGCAACTGAGGCTTTCTCCAAGTTGCCAAAATTTTCTAAAGCCCTGAAAGCATGTGCAGTCCATCAGCAATGTAGAAATAGCTGAGCTTAATACCTAAGTAGCAAGAATAACTAGTTAAAATAACATAGTTACTGGATTTTGCCTGAACCCCTATACCCCAAGCAGAGTTCTCCCAAGTCAT
Organism: Bettongia penicillata ogilbyi; assembly: GCA_023548195.1. Classification (NCBI taxonomy): domain Eukaryota; kingdom Metazoa; phylum Chordata; class Mammalia; order Diprotodontia; family Potoroidae; genus Bettongia; species Bettongia penicillata. The sequence continues at coordinate 5,184,895 of JAJHZJ010000366.1, read as the reverse complement.
ATGCCCTCCACTTTCTTGTAGACAGTGACCTTGACATGTCATGGGGTCTCTATCACCATTCATTGAATTTGTATTTAAAAATTAGTTGAAGGTAAATTTTCTGATTTGGGAACCAAAATTGTTAGTTACAGTTCAACTATGATGACATAATTCTAAAATCAATTCAACAAATTAACATCTATACAAAAATCAAACCTATTTCTTAAATCCCTACTCTTCTGAAATTCCCACTGGAAACTGGGGAGATAATATTTAGACATATGACCAAAATCGTATTAGATTCTCTTCTGGAGTATTCTCCCACTGGTTAAAGCTGAAGGTAAGATACAAACTTGCAAATACCACATCTAATTTACACTTCTTAATATTGATCTGCGAATATCCCTGGAACATCAAGAGTTAAGGAATTTTTCTAACCAAAGGAAAGCATGACACAACAAGCCAGATTCAGTCTCCAAAGACAAAAAGTCAGTGTGCTCAGGCAGGAAGCATAGACAGTCCCTGACTTTTGAATATTTGATCTGTGAATGACCTATGCCTACCAAAGGAAGTAGGACCTGGGAGGGAGACTAATTAGAATCTTTGGGGAGTCATTTCTCTAAAGAAGTGCCTTCTCTTGATTTCAATTCAGCTGATATTTATTAAGTACCTAGGACACAAGGCACTATGCTGGGCATCTGAGAATAAAAATGAATTGGCCTTTGCTCTCAAAATAGAGATGTCCAAAAGATAGTCAGCAAAGTAGGATTGGAGCAGAAGAGTGATATTGATGGGCATATAGATCTCAGAATAATTCATGTGGCAATGATAGTTGAACCCATGAGAGGTGATAACTTCATTGAGAGAGAGAGAAAGAGAGAGAGAGAGAGAGAGAGAGAGAGAGAGAGAAGAGGAGATAGCCCAGGACAGATCCCTAAAGAACACATCAGGTAGGAAAAAAGAGACAAATGATGATCCAGTGAAGGAAAATGAAGAGTAGCTAGACGAGCAAAAATTGAACCAGGAGACAGCAATGTTATAGAAGCCAAAGAAGAGAATATTCAGGAGGAAGGTGTGATCAACAGTAACAATAGCTGTAAAAACAGTCAAGTAGAAAGAAGGCTAAGCAAAAGTAATAAGATTTAGCTGATACCACTGGAAACCTCAAAGGGAGCAGTTTCAGTGAAGTGTTAGGATGAGAGGTCAGATTTTAAAAGGTTAAGAAGTGAGTAGGAGATGAGGCAATGAAGGCAGCAAGAATAGATGGCATTTCTTTGGCTATGAAAGGGAAAAGAGGTATCGGGTGATTAATTCCCTAAGAAAGGGCAGGGTCAAGTTAGTGTATTTTCGGGATACAGAAAACATGAATGTGTTTGTTGTTGACAGGGAAGGAGATAGTAGATAAGAGTAGATGGAAAATGAGAGAAAGGGAATGACAGAGGATTCAAGCTCCTTTTAGAGAAAAGAAAGGATGGGAAGAAGGACACAAGTAGAGAGGTTGACATTGGCAAGGAAAAAGAACAATTCTTCCTCAAAAGAGAGTAAGGAATGGTGAATGATGTAAAAAGATTGTGAGGAGCATAATATGGTGAAACAGGGTGCTCGCACCAAATGGCCTCTATTTCCTCCAAAAGTTACAAGAGTTCTTAATCGAGGGTTCATGAACTTTTTTTTGCAAACATTCACATAGTGGGTGCTTGATAAGTTTATTAACTGATTGATTAAAATATTTTTCATAACTGTATTTCAATATAATAAGTTGAATGAACTTAAAGAAGGATGAGTTGATGTGTGATGGTGGCAAGGAGATGATCTGGAATTGGCAGTGAGAAATGAAGAGATTGTCTCCTCCTTTTGGATTGTAATCAAAGCAAATTTTAGGAGCATATTTATATCTCTAAATACTTCCATCAACAACAAAGAACAAATCAATGATTTGGGCAGGCAACTTAAAAAAAACGTGAAAACAAAAAAATTCAAAATTAAACAACAAAATAGGAATTCTGAGAATCAAATGAGATTGATAAATTTGAAAGCAAAAAAAAATTCAACAAATAAATAAAATTAGAGTTGGATGTTTAAAAAGAATAACAATAAGTAAGCCAGTAACAAATTTGATTTTAAAAAGAGAAAAAAGAACACCAAATTATCAAAAATGAAAAGGAAAATTCACAACAAATTAAGAAATAAAGGAAATTAATAGAATCTATTTTGCCCATTGCACATCCATAAAGCTGATAATGTAAACTAAATGGATAGATATTTACAAAAAATGGAAAGTGCCCAGATTAGTAAAATAAGAAATAGATCATTTAAATAACAATTTCAGAAATAGAAAATGAACAAGCCATAAATGAACTACCAAAGAAAAGATTTCAAAGCCAAGTGGATTTACAGACAAATTCTATCAGACATTCAAAGAATAATTAATTCCAATATCACTTAAACTGTTGTAAAATAGGAAAAGAAATTCCTTCTATAATAATTCCTCCTACCAAATTCCTTCTATAATAAACCAGGAAGAATACATATGTGAACTTGGGAGAGTCAAAATAGAGAAAAATAATTACAAACCAACACCCTAATCAACACTGATGCAAAAAATTGTAAATTAAATATTAGGAAAGAGGCCATGGCAACATATCACAAAGATTATATACTACGACCACATTGTATTTATGCTAGGAATGTGGGACTGTTTCAATATTAGGAAAACTATAAACAAAATAAACCAAAGGACAAGAAAAACCATATATCAATAGACAAAAAAAAACCTTTGACAAGATATTAACACCAATTCCTATTTTTAAATAAACATTAGAAAACATAGAAATCAATGAGGATTTAAAAAATATAGTAAGTTTTAGCCACCAAAAACCAAGAGCCAATACAATATGTAAGAAAGATGAACTAGAAGCCTTTCCAATAAGAGCAGGGTTACAGCGAGGATGTCAATTATGACCCCTACTATTTGACAGAACACTAGTAATGCTAGTTTTGGTTGTAAAATAAGAAAAATAAATTGAGAGAATAAATGTAGATGAGAGGAAACACATGTATTAGATTTTCCAGATAATATGAATATTTACTTAGAAAATCAACTAAAACAACTGAAACCATAACTTCAGGAAAGTTGTAGGATATAAAATAAAAGCATATAAAATCATCAGCATTTTTGTATATAAGCAACAAAACTCAGAAATAAGAAACAGAAAGAAATACACTTAAAATAATTACAGAATACGTAAACTACTGGGAAGTCTACTTAGCAAGAAACAGGCATATCTCGTTTTATTGCACTTCACTTTATTGCACTTTGCAGATATTGCATTTTTTAACAAATTAAAGGTTTCTGACAACCCTGCAATGAACAAGTCTATCAGCACCATTTTTGCAACAGCATATACTCATATCATGTCTCTGTCTCACATTTTGGTAATTCTCCCAATATTTTAAATTTTTTCACTATTATTATTATTTCTGTTATGGGGATCTGTGATCAGTGATCTTTTGGGTCACCACAAACCACAGACATGTAGGATCATGATTTGATGTAGGACCATTAATTGATAAATGTTATGTATATTCTGACTGATCCACAACCAACAGTTTCTCCCATCTCTCTCTCTCTCTTTTTCCTTGGCCTTCCTAATCCTTGAGACACAACAATATTGAAATTAGGCCAATTAACAATCCTACAATGGTCTTTAAGTGTTCAAGTGAAAAGAAGATCTAATTGATGCGGTAAATTTCATTGTCTTATTTTAAGAAATTGCCACAGTGATCCCAATCTTCAACAACCACCACCCAGATCCGTGAGCAGCCATCAACATCCAGACAAGACTTTCCACCAGAAAAAAAGAGTACAACTTGCTGAATGCTCAGATGATAGCATACTTTTTTAACCAAAAAAGTATTTTTTAAAATTAAGTTATGTACAGTGGTTTTCTTTAAAAACATGATACTATCACACACTTAATAGACTGGAGTATAAACATTACATATGCACTAAAAAACCAAAAATTTTATGACTTACTTTATTTTATATTAGATTTATTGTTGTGGTCTGGAATTGAACCTGCAGTATCTCTGAGGTATGCCTGTGTATACAGGAACTATATGAATACAACTACAAAGCAATCTTTCTGTAAAGAAAGATTTAAAGAATAAGGGAAATATTAATTGCTTTTGGGTCAGAAGAACCAATATAATAAAAAATGACAATACTCCTAAAGTAATTTACTTATTCAGTGCTATTGCCTGAAACTACTAATAGATTTCTTCGTAGAACTAGAAAAAATAATAATGAAATTCGTGTGGAGGAATAAAAGGTCATGAATCTCAAAAAAAGAAGAAAGTAACAAGTGAGAAAAAAGGGAATAAAGCACTACCAGATCTCCAAGTGTGCTACAAAGCAATAATCATCAAAAGAATTTGGTACTGATTAAAAAAGAGAGAGGTTGGTCAATGAAACAAATTAGGTACACAAAATACATAAGCAAGCAAACATAGTAGCCAGGCATTCAACAAACTCAAAGAACCCAGACTGGGTTAAGGACTCACTCTTTGACAATAACTACTGAGAAAACTGGACAGCAGTGCGGTAGAGCTTAGATTTAGAAAAACATTTCACAACATATACTAACATAAGCTCCAAATAGATATAAAAGGTCACATCATCAGCAAGTTAGAGGAACAAAGGAAAAAAAAAAGCACTTTTTGGATCAATAGATAGATGAAAAGCTCCTAAGAATAGAGAGGATCACAGAAGAAGAAAAACTTGAGCATTATGAGTATATAAAATTATTTTTTGTATAACTAATACAGTTTAAATTTTAAAGACATTATAAGGAAAGCTAATAAGTAGGAAAAATATTTGTAGCAAATTTCTCTGACAGGAGTATTATTTCCAAGAAATATAAGGATCTGATACTAATTTTTAAGATTAAAAACCAGTCAAAGTATATGAAAAGGCAATTTTCTAAGAACAAAAATTCATATGCCATAAACAGCTATCTCAGAAAGCATTGTATATCATTAACAATTAGAGAAATGAAAATTAAAGCAATTCCAAAGTTCCACCTCATAGTTATCAGATAGGCAAAGTCCACAAAATTGGAAAATGATAAATATTGAAGGAGTTATAAGAAAACAGGCACATGAATGCACTACTGTGAATTAGTTATTAGTTCCTGCAATTAGATCTGTGAATTAATCCAACCATTCTAGAAAACAACTTGGAACTATGCCCGAAATGTTGCTAAACTGTTCACAGCCTTTGACCAGCAACTCCACTACTGGATGGATAACTCAAAGAGATCAAAAAAGGAGGAAAAAGAGTTATACATAAAAATATTTTAGCTGCTCTTTTTGTAGTGGCAAGGTGCTGGAAATACAGGCTGCTTATTCATTAGGCACTGTCTGAACAAACTGTGATATATTTAGGGTAATGAAATATTGTATTAAAAAAGTTACAAAAAAGACAATTTCAGAGAAACCTGTGAAGACTTGTGATAACTGATGCATAGCACAGTGAGTAGGTATTACACAATTATAATATCATTGTAAAGATAAACAACTTTGCTTTAAGACCATTGATCAAAGCAATGACTCTTTATGATCCCAGAGAACCAGCAATTTTACATATACTCCTCCCTTCCTGACACAGAGGTAATGGACATAATGTGTAGAAGGAGGCATAGGTTAGCCAACACAGGAATCTCTTTTACTTGATTACACGTATTTGTTGTTTCTGGATGCACAGCTTCCGCCACATTGCTCTCTACGTGTTCATCTCAGACCAACAGTCTTCATAAAGAATCTTCTATTGTTATTCCACGTTGCATTTTTTGTTTTAGTCATTTTGGGGTTTTGTTCTAGGTTTGTTTGTTTCCTCATAGGTGAGATGGGAAAGAAAGAAAATAGATTTTTGTTAAGTAAAAACTTCAAATAAAATGGAAACAACAATTTCATCTACTTTTCATGACTATTATGATCAAGTATTGATATGTTTAAAGTCATAGGCTTAAAAATAAAAACTTGGTAAACTTTAAAGCACTTTAAACATAAAATTATATTTATTCTATTGAATTTCTTTGCAGTGAAGCTAAAGTTCTATCTTCTTTTTATTACATAATGATCACCCAAATCATTTCCAATCACCTGCTCTTCCCCTAATCCAGGAACCTTAACTTTACTTATTTCTTTAAGGTTGAACCAACAGGTCTTCCTATTAGAAATTTTCATTCCCAGGAGCCCTGTTGGATGCTTCTGTAAGGATAGAGAGGATCCCTATATCTATGGTTTTGTCCTTGCACTAAACAATCTCTTGGAACAGCTAGGTGGTGCAGTGGATAGGGCATCAATGCAGGAGTCAGGAAGACCTGAGTTCAAATGTCACCTCAGACACTTGACACTCACTAGCTGTGTGACCTTGGGCAAGTCACTTAACCCCAATTGCCTCAGCAGACCTAGGAGTAATCTAGCCCCACCCCAATACAGACCCACCTCTACGTCTGCTCAGAGAGAGAGAAACAAAATAGAAACAGTCTTTAATAGGCTCAAATGGAGATGCTGGATGGAACAAGATCCCACGAAAGCTAAAATCCCCAAAATAGCCCCTTCACAGTAGAATGAAAAAGCCTGCTCTAATTACAGAGAAGAGTCATTTTCATCAAAACCAGAAAAAGGTATTGTTATTAATATCAGTCTCAGAATGCGTGTAAATAGTAATTGTTTCTACTCTGGCTAGAAACTCTAAAGGTCTTCCCCTTCCTAATTGATTCTTTTGTGAAAACAAAGTAGACCATCTTTTACCACAATTCTTACCTAGGGTTGAACTATTGAATGGGTGTTGCCTCAGACAAACGGAAGCCTGGGAAAGACCTTAGCTTAAAAAAGACAAAGTCTCCCACTGCATCCTGGGCCATCACCAGTCATCCTGACCTATGTCTTGCCACAAGACTGATAATTATGGAGGACAGAGTGGAGCTGTCACTTAAATACAGTTCACTTACGAGCCAAGACATTGCCCTCCTGATGCCATTGGTATTCTTCGAGAATGAAGGACAAACGAGTGTCTTCTTGGTGCTTCAGCCAGATTAGGCTAGGCAGAGGTACAAGAGAAGCAGTACTACGTATTGGGAAAAGGGCTGTCTTTAGAGTCTGGGGATCTGATAAAGTGTAAAGAGTGCCAGTCTTAAAATGGAGACCCAGGTTCAAATCCTGCTTTTATCCCATGGTAGAGTAATAGAAATTGGACTGAACAAACTTGCCCCACTGTAAGGGGGCAGAGTGTGTTACCTCTCAGGGATACAATTTCCTTACTATTCTCACTAGCAATCTTATAGCATTGTGTAAAGTGGAAAAGCGGTTCAGAGTTCTAGCTCAGTGCGATTTATGTGAAGGGCACCGGATAGGCTATGGCTGGCCCATTTTGCCTGCTGATTCTTCTTTTCCTTTCAGTCACCAAAGGGAAGATCAGCATCTGAACTTCTCAAGTGGTGATTATTCACTCTTTTCACACAGTTCACAGGGATACAGAGTCAGCTGACTTTGTGTTATTCTGTTGTTGGATTTTGATGAATGACCTGATAAACGTGGGCAACAGCAGAATCTTTTCCCATTGTTAAAATCTGGGGATAACTAGCACACCCAGCTTGACTTATTTCTGTTTATGTGGCAATCTCTTTGCATCCAGTGAGAACTTTGAATAAAATCAGCATTTAACCCCCTTCCCTTTTTGCACCCTAGGCTTAGTACAGAAAGAGTGCTAAATACATTGCATCAGAGGACCTGAGTTCATACAATTTGTATAACCTTGACACCAAGATACTTTCCCCAGGTCTCATTTTCCTTTTCTGTAAAATGGGGGGAATGGATTGGATGGCTTCCAGAAGTCCATTTCATCTCCATGATCATGTGATTTTATCCAATTAGTGAGAAACTGGCCTGTCGCAAACCTTTTGTCCTTTTCTTATTACTCATACAAAATGGATTTTTGATATTAGGTTTTGACCCCCCCCTCCCCATTCTTCCTCAGTATAGGACTCTTGAATCTCAAAAGTTAATTTTTAACTTCTCCTTTCTACTCATATATCCGAAACACAATGCTATTAAAATTTTGGGCTATACTCTCATAGCATATATATCATATATTAAGAGCTAGAAGGGACATGACTTAATTCATGAGGAAACAGAAGTCCAGGGGAGGTTATTGACTCCCTCAAAGTCACACAGGTAATGAGTAGCAGGGCTAGTATTCAAACCCAAGTACTCTGACTCTGGATACAGTGCCCTTTCCATTAAGCTACTGAAATTATCTGACTGTTAAATGCTCTTTTTTTGTCCAATTTTCCAAAGTCCTTTGTTTATCCAGTCAAAGAAATTACCAGCTTTTCCTCTTAGTTTCTCAGAAGCTCCCTATACCTATGGTTTTGTCCTTGAACTAAACATCTCTAGGAACAGCTAGGTGGTGCAGTGGATAGAACTTCCGGGGCAGGAGTCAGGAGGATTTGAGTTCAAATTTCACCTCATACACTTGACACTACCTGTGTGACCTTGGGCAAGTCACTTAACCCCAATTGCCTCATCCTGGGTCATCTCCAGTCATCCTGATGAATATCTGGTCACTGGATTCAGATGGCTCTGGAGGAGAAGTAAGGCTGGTGACCTGCACAGCCCTCCCTCACTCAAAACAAAGTCAAGTGCAAGTCATGTCATTATTCTCTGATGGCATGGTCTTCTTCGGCAACGAAGTTCAAACACCCAACAGTCTTTAATTGTAGTCTAGAATTGTACTCTAGAAGTTGAAGAGAGTTGAGGTGGTCTTCCCATAAGATTTCTCAATTTTTTCAGTAAATATGTAGTAAAGGGCACCCAGAATCAGAAGGTATATCAATATTCCTGAGGGCTAAAATAATCACAGAGGATCAGTATAACCCCTTTGGTACAAAGTGGTACTTCATTGTATGGAAGTGGGCCCTAGGAATATGTGCAAGTGATCAGATGTAAGCAATTGACAAAGGAGTGCCAGTTGCAAGGATTGATCTTTTGAAAGAAGTTGAACAAATGCTAGGCCCCCAAACCCTCTATTTTCTTGAAGATAGAAACAGAGTATTTTTTTAACCTTCATATGTATCCTACAACTGGGACAATGCATTGTATTTAATAGGCCTTCTCTGGCTTCCATGGTCGTGCAATTATAGGAGCTCTAACCTAGCCACCAGAAAGAATGAATAAATTGTCTGATTTGGGGCAAACCACTTCAGCTTAGTTATCTCTTCTGGCCTCTTCCACGTCTAGTATTCCATGACCCTAGTTAATAACAATAGAATCTAGGGTAAATGAAACAGTTGAACATAGCCCTTGTCCTAAATTCTCAATCCACTTAGCAAGTACTTAGTCCTCTAAGTCCCAACACTAACCCCATTGACCAGATCTCAGTCCTATAGGGCTGGTTTATTGACCGATGATATGCATACCCACTTTTCTGAGCTGTTAATGATCCTTGGACCAGCTCAGCTTCGGTTTACACACCCTCTGACCTCAAAGCTTATGTTGTTGATATCTCCCTGTGACAACTCAAACTCCTTTGACTACATTCTGGTTTAAATTCTGGGCCATTTGGTAACGAATCTCAATTAGGCTTTTCTACACATTAATAAATATTTGTTTAAAAATTGAATTAATTTTTTTTTAAATGTGTTAAATGAATGAATGAAAAGTCACAGAATGTTACCCCTCTGGTTGATCAATCCCAAAGGCTTGGCCCTTACCAAATCAGACTTCCCCATTTGTATTTATAGCTTTTCCCTACAGATGAGCACAATTCTTTTCATCTTTGTTTCAAGTGATCCACAGTACTCACAGAGCTCTAGGGGTCCCCAGGCTCCTTGGATAGCTTTAATAATTCTTCCCCAACCTTAAGGCCCCTGGTCACAGTTTGCTTTAGCTGCTTTTGAGGAAGGGCAGAGGCCAGAGGAGAAGGAAGGAGCTGAAAAATGAGATGGACCTATCTAACGCGTACCAAAGGGGAAAAAGAACAGAAATCTCCAAAGTTGTGGCTCCCTCAGGACCTCTGAAAAGCTTGCAACTCCTTTCTTTGATTTTTCAGATTTTACAAGCTCTGAGCACAGTGTTGGAAGTTAACAGAGCAGCTGCCCCAGGAAATGGTGTGCTCATCCCACTGAGGGAGACTTCAAGGAAAATCACTGGGAAGGGGAAGCAACAGGAGGTGGGGGGGTGGGGGTGGAGAAGCCAAATTTCTCCACTAAATATCCAGTTTCCCACCAGCCTGAACTGTCTTTAAGCACATGAGTTGCTTTGACTTGATATCTCTCCAGTTCTGGTGCTTTTTTATTTGTAGAAGATTGTGGAGAATGCATTTGCTCTGTTGCTAACCAAGGGAACAGATTTATCCCACAGTCCTGGCTCTGCCTGGAGCTGAATGATTATACAGGCCTGGAGGGAGTCTTAAAGCATAAACATTTACTTCACAGAAGAGGTTCTGCAGACTGACGGCTAGAGACGTTGATTCTCAGGGTGTGCTTGATTGTGCTTTGTTAAAAGCCAAGTCACCCTCCCCAAACCCCCTCCCCAATTTCTGTCCTCAATTCCAGAACCCAGAGCAGAGGCATCCAGCTCTTTGTAAGGGTATTTCCTTTCCCCCAACTGAGAACTCATGAAAGGGAGATGTGAGGGCAACATAAAAAATTTGAATATACAGAAAGCACCAGGTGACTGGGCGAGTGAATTATGACAAGGTCATATGCTGTCCACAAAGCAGGACAAATGAGTGCTTGTGATGCCAGGCCGTGCTCCACAACTGTGCCGGGGGAACAGACTACCCTGCTTGTTGTTCCTGCTCCCCTAAAAATGTAGAATATTTAAGAAGTTAACCCCTTTAAGTCACTCCATCAGTAAATTTTCAATTGCTCTGGGCTGATGTCTCACTTCGGATATATCTCTATCTATATTCAGAACTATATCTACAGCTACACAAATGACGTTTGTTAGTAAGAAGCAAGACTGTTCTTTGTGATCCAGTTTGTTTCATCTGACATCATTTCTTTATTTTTTCAAATAAACTTTGAAAGCTAGATATACTCCAAACAAAGTTAAGATAAAATGAACTGCTAAAAACTAAGAAAATTAGTTCAGTAAATATGAACAGGGATCACGAATAATCCCCACCTTACTCCCTAGACACACACACACACGTATTTTTCATTTCCAGATTCTCTGCCCTTAATCAATGAAATAGTTACCCAACTTCCCACTCTGATTTTACCATAGAAGACAACCCAGATTGCAAGAGACTGTCTTAATGGCAGAAAAGGAGCAGGACTACTGTCTTTTAAATCAATTCAATTGAATCTAATCAATGAGAAATGATCCAATCTGATCCAGCCCTTGATGCCCAAACAGATTTGGAAATCCAGCACCTCTAGGCCCTAAAAAAGGGCTTTACCAATTGAGAAGTGGTCTTTCTACCTTTATAAAATTTATCCATCCTGATTGTAAAAGTGGCCCTTCAAGGCTCAGGTGTTGTCTCTTGCAAACAGTTGCTCCTGATTTCCCCAGTTGTTAGTGTTTCCTTCCTGCTCAAATTACCCTGAATTACCAACCTGTGCAAATGCTGCCTCCCTACCTCCACTACCCAATCACAGGAGACTAAAAGTCCCTTCAGGATTGTTTCTTTGTATTTTTGTATCTCCTACAACCAGTGCCTCACTCATAGTAAGCACTAAATACATGTTTGTGAAATTGATTGAAAATGGTGAATCGGGGGAGTAGGCAGTTGGAAGCAAATGGAAAAGCTGCTGTCTTGGGGACATGTATGGTCTTAAAAAGCTCATTTACTTCATTAAATGGTTTAATTTTTTTTAAAGCATGTGATGTACAGATCTGAGCCACTACACAGTGGTAAAAGTAAAGTCTTAGAAATGAGCATATAAGGGCAACTACCTAGACTCCTAGAAAGATTCTGTTAATAAACATGGAACTAGGTTAATATTTCACTAGGGCGTGGACAAGACTGCCTTTTACCCTACATACCAATAGAGGCAAAGGAAGGATGTAATGGCAGCTAGAGAGCTAGCAAGGGAAAGGTGTGGGACTGACCAATAAATGGTAGTAAAGCATGAGGAAAATATGAACTGCTGAATGCAGACTAAGTCACAAGATCCTGTGTAGTACCATAGGTTAGTGCTGTCAAAGATAAGTATTATCAAGAAAGATTCTGTCATGGCAGCCTCAGGCTGTAGAGTTAGGTACGTATGAATGGGAATTAGCTCTTTACAAAGGTCCTACTTCCAATACCATTTGTGTCAAGGGTCAAATACGCAATGTTCAAAACAGGTAAGTAACTCTTTTGACTAACTTGAAATAATGAGGTCAACCTTTAATTATCTTCACAAATATAGAGAAGCATTAGATCAAAACATATAGAACAGCAGGTAATCAAAATGGCCCAAACATTTTTCTGAAACCCAAAGCAGTAGTATTTGAGTTTCTGGCCCCCAAAGCAGCAACATTTGAGTTCCAGACCCCAAAGCAACACACTGAGAGTCAAGAAACTAAGAAGGTCTCTGGAACCCAGCATTGGGATTGTTGATCCAAATAGGTCCTTCTGCTCCGCTTTTGATAGATATTTTCTAAAGGACCCTTCTCAGTTCTTTAAATCACATCAGGGTTTTTTTTTTTCAAAAAAAAAAAGCAATTTTCTTGCCTAACAAAGAGCTTTTTTTTTTTAGTAAAAGGCTATAAGAAGAAGCTAACTGTTTTGCCTCCCACCAGTCTACTTCTCCCACCGATCTACTTCTTTTTGCCTTGAGCAAAATGTTATCCATTCAATAATTGAACAAATAACAGTTATTCTGAAAAAGATCAGGAGGTTTTAGTGGACTTTACAAGCTCAATATGGGACAGCAGAGTAATGTGGCAGCCAAAAAAAAAAAAGCTGTAATCTTGATTTGTATTAAAAGGAGAGTGGCTTCCAGGAATAGGAAGGTGATGATCTCTCATCAGAATTTATCGAAGTCTCCAGAGTAGGCCATCCAGGTTGGTGAAGTACCTTGAGTTCATGTCATATGAGGCACATTTCAAGGAAATGTCTAGGAAAGATATAACTCAAGGGAAAAGTAATAATTGTCTTCAAGTATTTGAAAGGCTATCATGACAGAGAGGGACTGGATATTATCTGTTTGACCCCTAAGGACAGAACCAGGAACAATGGGTAGAAACTGAGAGGAAGAAAATTCAGGCTTGATATTCGGGAAAAGTTTCTTAACAATTAGAGATGTCAAAAAAATTCAATGGGTACTCTCCATAGATGGTAGATTTCCCCTGGGCACATAGCCAAGCATTTATAAGTGGTTACTATGTACCAGGCAGCGTGCTAAACACTTGGGATACAACAAAAGGCAAAAACAGCCCCTACTCTCAAGGAACATACGTTCTAAGCATGGAGCCATCATAGAAACAAGCAGATAAGTAAATACACTAAATAGAGATATAAGGGACTCTGAGAGAGGAAGGCATTAGTTTCTGAGGAGACTAAGAAAAGCCTCCTGAAGTATGAGGGATTTGAACTGAGTTTTAAAGAAATAGAAACTAAAAATCAGATAAAGTAAAAAAAGAATTTCAGTTGTGGGGTGGGGGGCTAGTGAGTGCAAAGGAATGGGAATGGGAAATAGAGTGTCATGTTCAAAGAACTGCAGGTAGATGGGCATTGTTGAAGTATAGAATGTGTGCTGGGGAATAATCCGTAAGACTGAAAAGATAGAGAGGGCCAGGTTATGAAGAATCTTGAATGCCAAATAGATGGCTTTACATTTTATCCTCAAGGTAATAGGGAGCCACCAGGGTTTATTAAACACTGGGTTTGATTTGGGCAGATATGTACTTTAAAAATTTACCTTGGTAACTGAGTGGAGGAAAGACTGGAAAGCAGAGAGATTTGAGACAGGGAACCAATTAGAAAGCTACTGAAGTAAACCAGGTTAGAGGTAATGAAGGCTTGAACCATAGTGGCAACTGAAGGAAGAGAAGTGGATATATATGAGAGAAGGTGGATGGATTGGATATGTGGGGTTAGTGTGATTGAGGAGTCAAGGATGACATTGAGATTAAGCGCCTGGGTGACTGCAAAGATGGTGGTTTCCTCAATAATAAACTGAGAAGAGCAGAGGGTTTGAGTAGAAAGATACCAAGTTCTGTATTAAGCGTGTTGAGTTTGTAGCTTACAAGAGAACTGGATATATAGGGCTAAAATTCATATGAAAAGAGATGATCATTGAACCTATGAGCTTACCATATGAGATATTAGATAGCAAAAGAGAGTAAAGGGCACAGGAGAGAGCCTCAGGGATGCCCAAGGTTAGCAGGCTTGATGGGGCAAGCTAGGTGGCTCCATGCCTAGGGTAATGGACCTAGAGTCAGACATACTTAAATTCAAATCCAACCTCAGACACTACCTGTGTAACGCTGGGCAAGTCACTTAACCCTGTCTGCCTCAGTTTCCTCATCTGTAAAATGAACTGAGGAAGGAAATGGCAAATCACTCCAGTATCTTTGCCAAGAAAACCCCAAATGGAGTCATAAAGAGTCAGAAACCACTGAACAACAAAACAGGCTTGACATGAATGAAAAATCGGTGAAGGAGATTTCAAGAGTGGACAGAGAGATAAGAGAACCAGGAGAGAATAATATCAAGAAAGCCTAGAAAGGAGACAATATCCAGAAGTAAACAATGACCAGCAAGGTCTTCAGAGTAGTCAAGGATGAGAATTGAGGTAAGACTATGAGATGAGGCAATTAGAAGGTTACTGGTCATTTTAATAGAAGCTAGTTCTAGTTGAATGATGAAGTCAGATGCCAAATTTCCCAGGGATTAGAAGACCACAAAGAATAAAATGAAGGCATTTTTTTCAAGGAGGTAAACCAGGAAGGGGAGATAAGATATAAATATTTAATTAGAGACTAGATCACCACTTGTTGGAGGTTTCATAGGAGGGGGATTGCTCTAATGTATGAGTTGGACTGGATGGTTGCTGAGGTACCTTTCAACTCTCAACTCTATTTCTGGGATATTGATTTAGTAAGCACCTACTACTGGCAAGGTGTTAACCGTAACCCTATTATATTACTGCTTACTAGAGGTCATATTCCTATGAATTCTAAATGACCCTGATTGAAGGGTTGGAGGAATGCCCAGGAAAAACCATTAGAAAAAAATATTCCCTCAGTTTGTTGCTGCTGAGTCTTTTTCTGCTATGTCTAACTCTCCATGACCTCCTTTTGGGGTGTTCTTGGCAAAAGACACTGGAGTGGTTTGTCATTTCCTTCTCCTGCTCGTTTTACATATGAAGAACTGAGGCAAATAACATTAAGTGACTTGCCCAGGGTCACACAGCTAGTAAGTGTCTGAGGCTAGATTTGAACTCCTGAAGGCATCTACCTAATTCCAAGCCCAGTATGCTATTAATGGCTCCCATCAGTTAACAGAAGAAATTCTAGAATGTTACAAAATCAGGTTCAGAATCACTGAATAAGGCCCTCATGCTAGTAGGCTTTCTTGGGATCTCCGACCCACTGTCTAGGAAAATATAGGTTATTCCAGGATTTCTCACTATTTCCCCCCATAGATGTGGAACTCGTTGAAGCTTTTGATTAATTTCCTCTTTCTGATACTACCTATGGATTTGAGGGGAGTGTTTTCAGTGGTTGATGGATCTAAAGAATAGTATGGATTTAATAGAGTTTAGTGCCCCAGAAGGCTCCCTCTGGATGCTAATTGTAATAGTAGATTCAAGTCATATATAGCATAATCGCTTACCAATTATTCTAACTGTGTGTTAGTTGTGTGCTCTACTGGTCATTTCCTTTTCTGTCACCTTCTTCCATTTTCCACCTTATTTTCCCAATAAGTTTTTCTGTATACTTCCCTTCCGTTGCTTCACAAAGTTTCCATTTGTTGCTTTTTCTGCTTAGGCCCTTCTGTTTGGGGACTGGCTTTTTCCCTTTTCTATACCATTTACTGATCTTTTCAATACTGTTTCAGGTTAATATATTTGGCAGCAAGCTGCTGTGTAGAGATGTGGTCAAGAGGGAAGGGAAGTCTAAAGTGAGGCATCAGAGAGGGGATTGGTTTTCCTGGGCATTCCTCCA